>CANTUT010000267.1:255000-287500 GCA_947687605.1 Reutealis trisperma | reverse complement strand
TGAAACAAATATGGGTACCATTATAGCATATCGTTCTTTCTTTCCCATGTGCATTCCTCCACATTGTGGTTATGCCACTACACTTTCATTGTCATTACTTTTTTTTCTCTCAACTTCTTTACTTGGCGATCAAAAATGGCAGTTGGAACTTCTTCATAGGTAAGGTCTCTATCAATCTCAATATGATGGGGTTGCAATATGTGCAACGGATCAGATACATACTTCCTCAACATCGACACATGAAAAACTAGATGTACGTATCCCAGTGCAAGTGGTAGTGCTAATTTATATGAAAATTCTCTGAGCCTATTGAGAATCTCGAAAGGTTCGACAAATCAAGAAGATAACTTTCCCTTCTTGCCAAATCTTATCACTCCCTTTATTGGTGAAACCTTAAAGAATACATGGTCCCCCACCGCAAACTGAATATCCTTCCTCTAAAGATCAACATAACTCTTATGATGACTAAAAGTAATTTTTAGTCTCTCCTATATAACCTTCACCTTTTCTATGGCTTTCCTTACCATATCAGGGGCTTCAAGATATTTATCGCCAACCTTTGTCTAACAGATCGGAGATTGACACTTTTTACCGTATAATGCTTTATAAGGTGCCATTCCTATGGAAGAACGATAACTATTGTTGTATGCAAATTCAATAAGCGAAAGGTGCTTATCCCAGCCACCTCCAAAGTCTATAACACACGTACGATGCATGTACTCCAATGTCTAAATTATTCTTTCAGATTGTCCATCTATCTGCAGATGGAAAGCAGTGCTGAAGTCGAGTTGTGTTCCCAATGCCTCTTATAATCTTTGCTAAAATCTTGAAGTAAACTAGGTACCTCGATCTGAAATAATTAAGAGTAGAACTCCATGCAATCTTACGATGTCATCAACATAAATACAAGCATAATCAATCACTGTATATATGGTCTTACTTTAATGAAGTGTGCCAATTTCATCAATCGCTCCACTATGACCCAAATAGAGTCATAACCTTTCATTATTCTGGGTAGTCCCACTATGAAATCCATAGTAACATGTTCTCACTTTTACTCTGGCAATTTTATCTCCTAAAGTAATCCAGAAGGTTGTTGATGTTTAAATTTCTCCTATTGACAGGTGAGATAAGAAGCAATAAAATTTACCATGTCCTTCTTTAATCCCAGCCACCAATAGGAACCTTTAACATCATGGTACATTTTGGTGGCACCTAGATGAACACTATAAGGAGTCTAGTGTGCTTCCTTTAGAATCCTCTCTCTTAGCCCTTCTACATTTGGTACACAAAGCCGATCGCCACATTTCAGAACATCTTCTTCCATCTTAAACTCTAGAGCTTGTCCCTTTTCTAAATCTTCCTTAATCTTCACCAAATGAGGATCTCAACTTTGAAAAGTCTTGATTTCATCGATAAGCTTTGGCTTCACTTGGAAGTAAGCTAACAATACTTGTGAATCACTTACCTCCAATTGCAAGCCTTTATCAAACATCTACTTTAATTCCCTCACCATAGGCCTCCTTCATCCCACTACATGAGAAAGACTACCCATAGATTTTTTACTAAGAGCATTTATAGCAATGTTTGCTTTACTAGGATCATAGAAGATCTGATAATCATAGTCTTTGAGTAATTCTACCCATCACCACTGTCTCAAATTTAAATCCCTTTGCTTTAAAATATACTGAAGGCTCTTATGATTAGTATAGATCTCACATTTCTCCCCATATAAATAATGTCTCCATATCTTTAAAGCAAAGACAATAGCTGCCATTTCTAGATCTTGAGTAGGATAATTCACTTCTTGTCTCTTCAATTGCCTAGATGCATAGGCAATAACCTTCTCATTCTGCATTAGTACACACCCTAAACCAATTCTCGAAGCATCACAATATATAGCAAAACCTTCATTTCCATCAGGAAAAGCTAATACTGGAGCTGAAATTAAGAAATCTTTAAGTTTTTGGAAACCCTCCTCACAAGCTTTGTTAATGGTGCAACTATCTTGGAGAAGTCTTTTATGAATTGATGGTAATAACCTACCACCCTAAGAAACTCCTTACCTTCATGACCATAGTGGGTTGAGGCCAATTCACTACCACTTCTACTTTTTTGGGATCTACTTTGATTCCTTGCTTACGCACCACATGTCCAAGGAAACATACTTGCTCTAACCAAAAGTCACACTTTGACAGCTTGGCGTAAAGCTTATGTTCCCTTAGAGTCTGCTACACCATTCTCAAATGTTCTTTATGGTCCTCCTTACTCTTCAAGTGAATTAAGATATCATCAATAAACATGATCATAAACCTATCTAAGAAAGGTTTGAATACCCGATTCGTCAGGTCCATGAAAGCTGCTGGTGCATTGGTCAATCCAAATGGCAACATAGTGAGCTCATAATGACCATATCTCATTCTGAATGCAATTTTACAAATGTCCTCACCCTGAATCTTTAATTAATGATATCTCGATCGTAAATCAATTTTTGAGAAGTAACTGGCTCCTTGTAGTTAGTCAAATAAATCATCTATCCTTGGTAGAGGATATCTATTCTTCACAGTTACTTTGTTCAACTGTCTATAATCAATACATAATCTAAGAGATCCATCTTTCTTTTTGACAAACAAAATTGGAGCACCCCATGGGGAACTACTTGATCTAATAAAACACTTGTCAAGTAAATCTTGCAGCTGGACCTTCAATTCCTTTAATTCTGAAGATGCCATCTGATAAGGCGATATCGATATCGGTTGAGTTCCAGGTAGAAGCTCAATCGAAAAGTCAACTTCCCTATCCAGTGGCATTCTTGACAAATCCTTAGGGAAAACATCAAGAAAATCCTCTATGATAGGTATCTTCTTAAGATCACTACCCTCCTTATTAACATCCACTACCTGTGCCAAAAATGCTTGGCATCCTTTCCTTAGCATCCTTTTTGCTGATACGGCCAAAATAAGATTCATAGGAAAATTACTTTGATTCTCCTAAAATCTAAATTCCTACCCATATTCTCCTTTAAAATCAATTCTTTTTCCTTGATAGTCTAAACTGGCACTATGCCTGGATAACCAATCCATACCCAAAATGACATCAAATCCTAATATTTCCAATTCAATCAAATCTATAAGAAATTGTTTACCCTTAATTTCAGCAATACAGTCTATGTACATTTGGTCTACTATCATGTCATTTCCTAGTGGTGTGCTTATAATCAAAGGTTCATGTATAACTTCCTTATCCCTCCTTAATTTCCTAGCAAAATAAGGCGAAATAAAGGAATATGTCATACCCAAATCAAACAAGCGACTAGCACTTACAGACTGAATAGAAATAGTACCTATAACAACATTATTCGAAGCTCCTACTTCTTATTGATTAAGGGTGTACACTCTTCCTCAACCTCTACCCTTTGTAGCTTTTACATTACTCAAGGATTGCCTTGATCCTCTTCCTTGTCTTCTTTGGCTATAGTCTTCAGGTTGATACATCTGCACGGTAGGTTGTGACACTGCTGTCATTACTCTTTGATTGACCGTCTGTGGACAATCTTTAATGAAATGCCCTATCTGACCACATTTCAAACATGCTTCCGAGGCTCTCCTACATCCTCCCTTATGTGGCCTTCCATATGAAACACATATGGGAATAGTTGAATTACTCGTATTACCCGGCGTAGATGCCATCGAACCACCACTAGCCTAGAATTGATTTTGTCCACTTCCTTATTGCTGGAAAGGGTGGAAACAGTGAAAGTCTGCTCCAGATCCCTATTCTGACCAAAACTACCTCATTGTTGATTACCCGGTCCCCTATTCTTATTCTTTTGTCTTTGATCCCTTTCCATCTGTTCTGCTTTTTCTGCCTTGTGCCTCACCTCTATGAGCGTAGCCTTGTCAACCAATTTGGCCATGGTGGGAAACTTAGTGGTCACCAGGACATGATATAACGGAGCTACCAATCCTTGATGGAATCGATCAACTTTACTTACTTCCATTAGCACGATATGAGTAGCGTACTTGCTCAACCTTTTGAACTCCTGGGCAAACTACGATACTAACATCCTAGGCCTCTGTTTCAATTTTTCAAACTGAAGTGCATGATTCTATCTCTCCCCTTCTGACAAAAATTCATTCATCAACTCCTATTTGAACTTTTCCTAAGTAGGTGGATCACTTACATACGATCGCTCTTCAATATTCCTTTGAAACCAACCCCATGCATCACTTTGAAGTTAAACTCCTATCAACTCGATTAATTTCTCATTAGAGCATATCATCCTCTGGGCTACCTTGTCCATTTCCTTCAAAAAATTATGGGGATCCTCCCCTTCTTCCCCCAAAAATTCTAGTGGTTTGAACTTCTTTAGATTATGCACCATAACTCCTTCTCTTGATAACATTAGCCTCCTCACCCTAATGGTGCTCATGGTAAGATGGGAAGTTCATCATCCACTTATGGTGCAAATGGCACCATAGGTGGTGGTGGAACTTCCTGACACTAACACCTTAATTCCAAAAGTTCCTACCTTATCATTTCATATTCTTATCGTAATGCTTTCATATCCTCTGGTGATCCTTGTTCTCCACCACTTGTAGTATGCTGCCCTAATCGAGAAGATTCTCGATTGGTATTTCAAATAGAAGCAGCATTAAATGCTACATCTAGAATAATGCTATTAGCTTCGTGGGACCCTTGTCCCTCTAGCTGAGAAATCCCATGGGGCAACATATATGCCAAAAACAACATACACAGTGTCATTCACATATCACAATTTGATATTCAATGTATGCAATTTTTCATAGATACATGAATTACCAATTTACCTTACCTATATCATCTCATTAATCATACCTATACCATTTAGCCATTACATGTAATTCATAAAGCAAAATCATTATCACACATAACCATTTCCATATAAATATACTCATCGTTATTCCTTTATTTTGCAACTTACACACCTATGTACAAGTACTACATACTATAGCATTATTTTAGTCACCCTAATTTTAGATCATCCAAATTATTTTTGTACATATAAACCATACCATACCCAAAATGTGATCATGGTATACTCATCCATAATGTGTCTCACTAACCCTTAGAGTCCCTCTCATCATTGGAGGCCTCTCTCTCTCTCTCTCTCAACCCCACCTGCCTACGACTTGTAGACATTATAGATGAGGATAACAAACATCTCCTCATAGAACACCTCTCCTAAAGTGGTTGAATCTCCCACATGTAGCTGTGAACCCTTAAAAATGCACCTCCAGTGGATCGTCTTTCAATTACAAATCCACAGAATCAAGCAGAGCTCGAATCAGAGCTAAAACGGGCTCGAAACAGACAGAAACAGTTTGAGCCATGCGAGTGGCGCTGGGAGGTATGATTTCCATGCCTCCCAGGAGGTGGTACGCATCTCGTGCCGCCGAAAAATGACCATGCCGCCGGTGCAGCATGGAAATCATGCCGCCGGCATGGCGGCACGTCCGGTGTGCTGCCCAGACGGCCGGTGTGTAATCCGTGCCGTGCCTGCCGCCGGTGCCGCGCCGACGCCGCCGTTCATACCGCCAGCACCTCCTCTATCAGCTCTATAAATAGGAGCCTCCACCAACCTCATTTGACGACTTCCAACAATTATCAAGAGATTTTAAAGCATTCTAGAGCATTTCAAAGCAATCAGAGCAATTTTGAAGCATACTTTTGTTCTTATATTCACATATTTTCTAGATCCTGATTCTAAGCATCCTTTGAATTCAAGGTGGAGTTGAGATCTAGAGCCAAACTAGTTCCATTCGTTCAAAAGCTGAGAAAAGCAAAGGTATAATCCCTTTCCCATTTTAAAATTCTAAATTCAGATCTAGAATTTTCTTTAGGTCTAAAACTGAAAAGATCTAAATAACTTATTAATTTAAGGATCAGAATTAAATTAATAAGCAAACCAACACATTTTTAAAACCTCTCCTTCGCAAGAAGGGAGAACTGTGTGGGGTTTGATTCCTAGTCAATAGGATACGCAGGCTGTCAATCTGAAGGGCATCAACTCCAAAATATTTTTATCAATATTGTTTTCCTTTTTATTTTGATTTATTCATATTAATCTTTTACTTGTGATTTTATTTTTGGTTTATTTTGGGGAATGTGTGCTTTTCCTAGTACCCATAAGGGCTAGAGGAAAGATCCCCTTTATTTCATTTGTTTTGATGTTGTAATAATTAAGTAGGATTTATCTGGCCTATTTATTTATTATTATCATTCCATCACATCATATATATATGTTCATTCATCATTATATTTTTTGTTCATGCATACACAAAAATTCAATTTTAAGAGTTATTTTGCATTTCAAGCCAAACTAAAGAAAGTAACATTTTCTTAACTGTGTAATTACCAAAACCTGATCCCCGAGCCCTCCTTGGTCACTCGTGGATCAGTGCATTTTCCATTGGGATAAAATCAAAATATTTTTGGAGTCAATCAATTTGGGTTTTCTTTAATTTTCCCAATTAAAATAAATAAATTAAAGTGGCAACTCACTTTTCAACTGTCACATTACAAAAATCAATTTTCTGAACTCACAGCGAGTTCCAATCGTGGAGTTTCTCCCGAAGAGCATTTCGATCCCTCGGTGGATCGGACCGGTGCTCGGGCGAGGCCTCACAGTTGGCGACTCCGCTGGGGACATAAAATCTTTTTCAAATAAAAGATAAAGCATATTACTTTTGGTATGATACCAAGTTTGGCATTAAAAGCAAAATAACTCTTTCATGCATCATTACATCGGACTCCTTATCCACAAAACCCTAGTTTCCTAGGAAAACAAAGGATAGAAAGTAACATTGAGTGGGCAACCTTCCTTAGGTCTGCTTGCCGATAGTGAAATCATCCAGCCCATGACGTATCCTCTAATCCTTTTAGAGGTGTAACGAGTATGCACGTACCATTCGACCCACGTGAGGCTCCTTGTCTCACATGTGGTTAGGTATATCGCATCTCTAGTGTGATGGGTTCCCTTCAAAACCACCCTAATCCTTTCATGTAATGACTCATAGAACCATTC
Source organism: Reutealis trisperma (assembly GCA_947687605.1). NCBI lineage: Eukaryota > Viridiplantae > Streptophyta > Magnoliopsida > Malpighiales > Euphorbiaceae > Reutealis > Reutealis trisperma. The sequence continues at coordinate 280,434 of CANTUT010000267.1, read as the reverse complement.
CTTTAGGATTGTATGTACCATAATACTAAAACTTGGTATGTCATTATCATGAAACCTTTTTTTTTTTATTCATGCATACATGCATGCATGCATAAAACCTTACAAAGCTGGAGAGTCTTAATTCCACTCAAACACTACTAGTCCCAAAAACCCATGTCAACCCAAATAGTCATCAAAGTCTGATGAAGCCAAGAACGTGGGACATTTAGGCTCCCACGAGGGGGATCAGCCCCAATAAGAGTGGCCATCTCTACAGAAGAGCGCTCGATCCATGAAGAATAAAACTCGAGAGGACGAGATCTGAAATGCATACCAGTAAGCATGCTCCACTCGAAGGGAGTGACTGTCATCTCACCACAGCCAAAGTGGAATGTGTTTGTAGTATCCCACCAACGCTCCACTAATGCTTTGAGCATAGTGGTATTAACTGGCTGTTTGACATCCAGCTCCAGCCACCCGAGCAGTCCAGATGGCTCAAGATGCAGACAAATAGCCTCTTGACTAGTCAAGTAAATGCGAACCAGCTCCATTACACTACGGCCACCCCGGGGCCTTAAATTTGTCCTCTGTAATTTTTTGTAAATAATAATAATAATAATAATAATAACAATAATAATTATATATATTATTATCAGAATTTTTATTTTTAACTATGTAGGAAAAGGAAAGCATACCTCAATAGTTCCAGTGAAGCTGATGTGCTGCTCCGGATCCTTTAGCAATATCTCTGAATTTTCAGCACTCGCTGCTGGCTGGTTGAAGATATCCATCAAGAGAGAGTAAAAGAAAGAAAGTAAAATTTGAGAGAAAAAGAAGCTAGAGAGAGAGAGAGAAAAGAAGAGAGAGAGACAAATGAAGTTATGAGAAAAGAGTGAAGAAGTTAAAGCTTTATATAGAGGAAAAGGTGGGCCTCCCATCATAACATCTTTTTCACTTTTTGATTCGCAGGTCCAATTCACGTGGTTTTGCCATAACAAGCTTATTTTAAGTCAGAATTCAGTGTTGTCTGAAGCAGTGAATCCGTGGGATTTTTATCCATCTCCCGAAACAGACGGGGTCTCGATCGGAGTCCAAAATCTCCAGAAATTGCAGAAAAATTGAAAATTCAAAAATAACTTAAAAATTGGAAAATAGTCCAAACTAAATCAGAACAGCCAAAGATCAGACATGAAGGTCTTCCATAAATCCCAATACTGAAAGGGACGTTCAGAATGTTCGGAATGGCATCCTAAGCCTCTGGTTCACACTTATCAGATTTGACTTCTGTCCGGCCAAATCAGATAAGGGGGGCAGCTGTGAACCCTCAAAAATGCACCTCCAGTGGATCGTCTTTCAATTATGAATCCATAGAATCAAGCAGAGCTTGAATCGGAGCTAAAACGGGCTCGAAACAGACAGAAATAGTTTGAGCCATGCGAGTGGCGCTGGGAGGCATGATTTCCGTGCCTCCCAGGAGGCGGCACGCATCCCGTGCCACTAGAAAATGACCATGCTGCCGGCATGCCGCCCAGACGGCCGGCGTGTAATCCGTGCCACGCTGGCGCCGCTGTCCGTACCGCCGGCACCTCCTTTGTTAGCTCTATAAATAGGTGCCTCCACCAGCCTCATTTGACGACTTCCAACAATTATCAAGAGATTTTAAAGCATTCTAGAGCATTTCAAAGCAATCAGAGCAATTTCGAAGCATACTTTCGTTCTTATATTCACGTATTTTCTAGATCCAGATTCCAAGCTTCCTTTGAATTCAAGGTGGAGTTGAGATCCGGAGCCAAACTAGTTCCATTCGTTCGAAAGCCGAGAAAAGCAAAGGTATATTCCCTTTCCCATTTTAAAATTCTAAATTCAGATCTAGAATTTTCTTTAGGTCTAAAACTGAAAAGATCTAAATAACTTATTAATTTAAGGATCAGAATTAAATTAATAAGCAAACCAACACATTTTTAAAACCCCTCCTTCGCAAGAAGGGAGAACTGCGTGGAGTTTGATTCCTATTCAATAGGATACGCAGGCTGTCAATCTGAAGGGCATCAACTCTAAAAATCTTTTTATCAATATTGTTTTCCTTTTTATTTTGATTTATTCATATTAATCTTTTACTTGTGATTTTATTTTTGGTTTATTTTGGAGAATGTGTGCTTTTCCTAGTACCCATAAGGGCTAGAGGAAAGATCCCCTTTATTTCATTTGTTTTGATGTTGTAATAATTAAGTAGGATTTATCTGGCCTATTTATTTATTATTGTCATTCCATCACATCATATATATATGTTCATTCATCATTATATTTTTTGTTCATGCATACACAAAAATTCAATTTTAAGAGTTATTTTGCATTTCAAGCCAAACTAAAGAAAGTAACATTTTCTTAACTGTATAATTACCAAAACCTGATCCCTGAGCCCTCCTTGGTCACTCGTGGATTAGTGCATTTTCTATTGGGATAAAATCAAAATATTTTTGGAGTCAATCAATTTGGGTTTTCTTTAATTTTCCCAATTAAAATAAATAAATTAAAGTGGCGACTCACTTTTCAACTGTCACATTACAAAAATCAATTTTCTAAACTCACAGCGAGTTCCAATCATGGAGTTTCTCCCAAAGAGCATTTCAATCCCTCGGCGGATCAGACCAGTGCTCGAGCGAGGCCTCATAGTAGCATACAGATGCTCGGGATATCTCAGCATTAAATCCCTAAGAGGTGGAATTGGGTCCACCTCTGGATTTCTGTACATATTACTAACCCTTGCCAGTTCCCACTTCAAGTTCATCACTATCTTTCTCAAATTAAGTACCTCATCTCGTAACACGTGTAGCTCTCCCATAATCTCTTTATTTCTAGCCTTCATCCTAGCTACCCAAATAGGATCAGGATCCACCTCTGGATCAGTCTCCTTTGAGTCAGGATAAGTAACCGAGGCTGCATCAGATACATCCCTCTCCTTATTAGGATTATGAATCCTTGGCATCTACACATTACCAGTCATAAACATCATTTCCATAACTAAGTAATATTATGTAATAACATGTAAAATCTCACAAATATCACAGAAAGATGATAACCTAATGTATAACGTTAACGCTGATTTGACCTAATGAGGTACTTTACTAATAATAATGAATCCTATGCTCCATGGTTTAACTTATAACTCGAAATAAGTATAAAAACCTAAATCTTCACTCTGATACCCCCTTTGTCATGACTCACCTTTGAGCCATGACTGTCCTAGGGCATAGGGAGACATAAGGTCACCAAAACCCATAGAACCCTCTTTTAAATTATTAATTTTCAAAGAAAACCACGCTATCCTTATCCCAAGATCAGAATCAAAATAACCATTCTTTATCACCAATTACCATATCAATCATCTATAAGATAAACATTTACCATTTTAAAACCACTTTTATGCTTATTGCTTTTGAACTCCATTTTCTAGTATTTCAATTACAACTCATTCATATACTGCTCAAGTGCTTATACTAAAATAAAATAATACCAACTGACACACATACTATGAATATTCTAAATTATATTATTGTTATAGACCTTAACAATCCATGGAGCTCCAGAGTGAAACTTTCAAAATACAACATAGTATATACAACATAATACTAAAAGTAGCAATGCAATTTCCAAGCGAAGACACAAAACTTGGAATTTACCTTGCTGATCTATTAACTGGTCCTGAAAATAAACAACAACTATGAGATGAGACAAAGCTCAATGAGTATAGAATAATATCATAAAGATTAAACAATGGTGTATGCTCAAAGATGATTCCTTATAGTAATAAAGTAAAGTGGGTTAGAAATTATTCTTACAGAACAATTTTCCCATATATTATATATATATATATATATATATATATATATATATATATATATATATATATATATATATATATATATATATATATATATGTCTGTATGTATTAGATATTTTATCTTTAGCAGAATAATTCCTTTCTTGGAAACGCTATGTTTCCCCCGTAATCAATCAAATGGCGGCATATGCCTTACTCATTCCTATATACCTCGTCACACGTACAACTTATCAGGTCATACATATTGGGCACCTTAAACCCTTCCCAGCTAAGGTTCGGATATTCTTTACCCTATCTGCGGGTCTATTAACATTATGCACAATGTCTGATGTATTGTCCCACATCAGAGGGATATTCTGCTTAACATAGTATCATTATAACATTTTTCCTTTCTATCCACAAAATGATTCAATGGATAATATATCAATAACAATTAGGTTCTCATTATTGATCACATTATAAGATCAAAGCAATATAGGCTCATTTGGCCAAGTGCCATAAAGGAATGTTTGATTCACTTTGGCTTAATAATGAATAAAGCATATAATGCTTGCCAATGAATTGTAATGCATTTTAAGTAGGAAATAATTGAACATTAATGCTCATATTTAAGGCACAAGTTGTGGTATATTATTAAGTACTCACCTTTTACTCCTTAGCTCCTATATCAATAAACTTAATACAAATTATAGTGAGGCTCCTCGGTATCCCGAGCAATGCCTTTGCCTTTCGATTCTACAAATACATCCAAACAATGTACATTAATTTCTATTCCTTTAACTTTCTAACCAAACTCTAACTATTTTATATAAACATACCATTTACCCTTTGCTTACACATGTCATAAACTAATTCAATATCTTTTGAATATCCCCCATTACATATGTAAGGGAACACATGTAACACTAACATCTAATTGCATTCTTAATGATCTTATTATAGGATCACAAATGAGGAAATTCATAAAAATGTTAATGAAATAATCTTGCAATAAGTCAAAAACACTAGGACAAACTATTTCAATATGGCCAAAACATAACTACCAATGGGTGAAACCTCAGTCGTGCCTCCACCCGTGTGAGGCTACTGGATGAATTTCTAAATTTTCCTTATCACATGGTTGGAATCCCAGCTATGTGGCTGCCTGTGGCTGTGCAACCACCATTGATCTTCTCATGCTTTCTTTGTTATCTCTCACTTATTAAACCCAAATTTTTTTCCCATCCTCATATTCCCTCATCTAACATGCAAAACTAGTCCTCCCTTAATTCCCTCCACCAAAATCAAATCATAAAATCAAAGGAAAGGCATATAATCATTAGCAATCTATCATTCTTAGACTAGAACCAAGAAAGAATCATTTAAGTACAAGACCTTACCTTGAAATGCTTGAAATTTGATTCTAAGTTGAAGAATAAGTTGGGAGGTTTTAATCCTTAGTGAGAATATAATTTTGATGCTAGGTTACAAATGGGAAGAATTTACATATTTTCACTTTATATGTAAATGAAATCAGTGGTGGTGATTTAATCTCATAAGATCAATGGTCACATTTTTGCCTAAGATGGATAGTTAAGATTGATCAAGATGGATGGTTAAGATTACCCTTAGGTGTATGGTGACTTTGCACCATAATGATGAGTTCCATAATCATCAAAATGCATATGGACATGGTGATGGGAAAGTGGATTAGCTTAGATGTTAAAGTTGACAAAAGTCATCAAAGATGGCTATCAACCAAAATGGTGACTAACCTAACCTAACCTCACCCTAACCCTTAGTTAACTTATTCTAACCTTAGTTTAGTTAAGTCCCACCAAATTTAAATCTTGGTGGGCTAGCCATTCTATGTGCTTGGGCCTTGAGTCCAAAGCCTATTAACAAGCCCATCCGAACATGTTTTTTGAACTCAAAAATTTTTCGTAACTTTTTCCCTTCCCCTTCACTTGGCATTTCAAATCCTACCTTCCCATATCATAATAAACTCAAACTCAGCATATTACCTTAAATTAATTCAATAAAATATACATTAACATTCACACTTTATAAAAATACACAATCATGCACTTAGCACCAAAAAGGGTTTCTTTCATCCCATCACTATATTATTGGTACTATACTCATAAAAATTTAAACTTTATGGTATTATTATAACTCTAATGAGCTATGGAAACCTTGGATATTATAGTAGGTTAGATGAATTTGGCTAGGTGTGTTCCTACTTGAGATTGATAATGTCCCTAAGGTCGATGGGTGTAACCACCCATATCTACCCTAAGAGTTTTCGTGACAAATTACTTGAATTTAGAGTTGTTGTGATAAAATATGTGATTTTATGGAAATTCATGTATGATGTGATTTATGAGTATGTGACAAGTTAAATTAATTTTAATATGCTTAGTATGAGTTATTAGTAAGAAATAAACGATTTATATGAAGTGTATTAGCATGAAAAAAATTTATTTTTTTCATAAAATGAATTTTAGGCAAAAAGGCGATTTTTAAGCATAAAATAATTTTATGAGTATTTTTAAAATATTTTTAAATAAATATTTTAGGGGAAATTTTAATGAAAATAATAAGAAAAATATTTTATTTTTATTTATCCATAATCAGCGCCTAAATTAAATAAAAAGCGTAAATATTTAAAAGCCCACTACACTAAAACAGTCCTAACCTAGCTCATTAAGGGTAATCTTGGAAATTACCCAAAACCCTACATACAAATTCAAGAAATTTGGCTAGCCCTTGACTTCTAGTAGCCACCCTCTATCATTTCATATTTTGGTAGAAAAATTCTCTCAAATTTATTCTCTCTACCAAAATTCACAAAACACCTTTAATCTTTGTGATTTCTTTACCGTATTCATAAGTTTTTCTTTTCTTTCAATTTCTTATTTGATTTCTATAAAATAAATTATGAAAAAATTATTTTGAATTGAGTATTTACTGATTTCTATAGATTTAAATCAGTTTGGGTAAATTTTTGATAGAGAAATTAATTTCTCTACCAAAAACATCAACTTTCCTACACGATTTCTCCAAAGGTGAATTCTATAAATAAAAATTGAAATTTTCATGCATAAACTCAATAGGGGGGGGGGGGGAGTGATTTTTGCATCATTGAATTCTAAACTGATTTTTGATGTGTTTAGATGAAAAATATTGAATCAAATCATATTTTTGCACATTACTGTAATGACTGAAAAGTTTCAGAAAACAACGAAATTCAAGGTTTTTGTCCTAGAACTTGAAAGTTGAAAAATTCTATGATTATATATGTATGTGGTTATTATTTTATGTATATGGAATTCTAAACTGATATTTGTTATATTTGGATGGAAAATAATAATTTAAATCATGAGTTTACATATTACTGTAATGATCGGAAAACACCTGAAAGCTAGAAAACTCATGATTTTCACTCTAAACCCTAAACTTGGAATTTTCATGCATAAGACATGTCAATGGCTGTCAATTTGTACATATTGATGTTCATAACTGATATATGTTGTGATTAAATGAAAAATAATGGTTTACAGCACCTGTTTACATATTACTATAATGACCGGAAAGTACTGGAAACAAGAAAACACATGGTTTTTGCATCCTAAAAACTGAAATAGAATTTTCATGTATATTATACCCATTGTTGCTGATTCATAGGGTTTTGTATTCTAAAATGATTTTTATTTTGATTACATATTACTGTAATAGATGGAAAGTGCGAAAAGTAAGAAAATTCAGTTGTCTCTTTTAAAGGGCATTTAGCCTACAATGGAATTTTTATCCCAATGTCTATAAATTTTATGTGATTTATTTTGTTGACTATTGATATGTATGTATGAATGATAAATGGTTAAATTGCATGTTGATTGAAGTAATGACCCTAGATAAGCCTAGAGGCAATTTTGTATACTTAAGGTATCTTAACCTTATGTTGTGATTAATATGTGAATTTGATTAGATAATATGGAAGTAGGTTGTATGATGAGTTAATAATAAATTAATGATCTTGAATTTATAAAGAGATTGATTAAAGGAATTGGTCATAAGAGATAAGCATGATGCTTGAAAGGTTATTTGTTAAGTTGACATATATAGAAGTGTTAAGTGTACTAAGATGATTGTTAAAGTAAATTGATATTAAGGTAATGATATTGTGTTGACTTTAGAAAGGTATTGACATGATTGTAATGTGCTTTCATACGGGCCTATAAAGGCTAAGTGTACAAGACTTTTAAAGTCAACATGTGATGTGTAAGTGATGAGTGCACTTCTATGTGCAACTCCAAGTGTATGTGAATGTTATATATGCATGGGGTAGTTATGGGATAGGATAGCATCATGATTAAATAAATACTAAGTATTGAATTAAATATTATATTAGAGCTTGAGGAGCTTTAGAGGTTCAAAAGGGTTGCATGTACTAGAAGCAAAGGAATCACAAGGTGAGTAAACACTATGTTCATGCTACAAGTGTGAGTAAACATTATATTATTATTACAAGTACAAGCTATCATAATATGTGAACCTTTGATATTCTTGAAACCTAAGTTATTTTCTATTTTTAAAATGTAACTCTATGATTTCTTTGCTAAGCTTAGGTTGCCAAAGGACAATTGGTTCAAAACCATTTTGATTATCCAATGATAATACCTTTGTAATTATTGTCTTAACTTACATTCTTTATGAAACTACACTACCATTATATCTTTTGTTTAAAAAGTTAAAGTGCTATTTCTATTATGATACATGTTATTATTGCCTTAAATATTATTGTTTTATGTGATTACGATTAACTCTAGCTATAGTACCTTTAACCCTTTATGCAGAAATCCTCGTACCGATGTGAGTAATCATCGGCTATGTGATCCTCGTACCGATGCAAGTAATCATCAGCTATGTGTTTGAGTGATTATGACAATAGCCTTCACTCTATGTGTTCGAATGATTATGGCAATAGCCTTCACTCTATGTGTTCGAGTGATTATGGCAGTAGCCTTCACTCTATGTGTTATGTGTTATAAGTGTGATTTCTGCGAACCTTTCTAAATTACAAACTATGAATCATGAACTATAACTTATTGTATAAGCCCTATTGTTTACTCATTAAGATCATTTATCTCACCCCTTCTTCCTTGTGTGGTTCCCGGTGAGCAGTATGAGGAGGCAAGGTGATGGCTCAAGCACTCTACCTCACTTAGGAAATTTCTTATCCAAGTCTTTAATAATAGTATGCTATGAAGGGTTGTCATTAGATGCTCCGGGAATATTTATTTTTGATGTTTATTTTGAGATGTTATTTATTAAGGTTTCAACTGGATTATGAATATTAATTTCTTATGCATTGTATGTGAAATATCTAATTATTGTCTTTTGCAACTAAAGGTTTTCATATAAATGTGTGAACTTTCATATAAATGTCTCTGAAAATGGGATGTGACAATGGGTACACTAGGTACCGGTTATAGAGAGAGGATATCTCTATTATCAATAAGGTTTTGGATTTGATGCCTTCAACTTTTTCATATCCTAGTTTTGTGCCCACTCCTTGGTGGTATTTACATTACTAATCAGGTCTATAGTTTTTGGATGGGTGGATGGAGGGTGCTTTCAGTTCTAGAGGCTTAACCAAGTCGGTTTCAAGGGCTATCTTGTAAACTGTGCCTAAGGGAATTCCCAAATTAGTGAACTTTCTTCTCTCTAGCTTATGGGGTTGCTAGTTTGTAATAGTAGCTACCTCTTTTCCTTTTTGCTCGGAGGAGATAATTGGGCTAGTAGCACAAGGATTACTATTCTTACATCTTTTTTCAATTGTGTGAACTTGCTGGAGCATAGTTGTGTTGCACTTTAATGGCAGTTTGATGGGCCCTTTAATGTTTGATTAGGCAAAGGTTTCTATTCCCCAAAAAGGATTTGAGGAAGGAGGAAGGTTGACTTTAGTGTTTGGTGGTATAAGACTTTTGAGGACTCCTCCACTATTGATAAGATTACTAACAAGAGTTAGGTTGGCAAGAGTGTTTAGGATTAACTATGTGCCATTTTTGGACACTTCTTTATCATAGGCTAGGCTAATGATAGAAGTTGGTATGGTTATAGTGATAGGTCCAAAGGTAATATTGGTTAAGAAAAGAAAGGTGTCAGGCTTATTGACCATAAGAGGAGCTACAATATTGGTTAAATTAAAATGGGGTGCAATGAAACTTGAGTTAATTAGATTTGACTTAGATTAGTTAGCAAAGTGGAAAGGTGTTATGTTAGGCAGACTAATATAAGAATCACAAGCTATGTTTGAGGGATTTGAATGCATCGTTTGCTTTTAGGAACATTGGGCTTTGGTGAGCTGGGCCAATGCTTTGTTGAAGTTGACTTGTTCATTAGTCAGAGCTTTGTTAAATTTGGTTTATTAGGTGGCTAAGGCATTATTGAAATTAGTTTGTTGAGCATCAAGAGCAAAGGTTAGTATGGCTTGGAAATTTTCCTCTTGCAGCATTAAGAGCAAAGGTGAGTATGGCTTAGAAATTTTCCTCTTGCATTTTAAGGATGTTGGTGAAAAATGCATTCATAATGTCTTGGTCGAAATAGTGGACCATTGGTACCTTCAAGGGAAAAAAAAAAAAAGAAAGGGTAAATGTATGAGAAAGGAGTGAAAAAGTGATGAAAGCATAGGGTGGTATGCAAATTTTGAGAAAAAAGAAATTCTTAAGGTGTTTTGGGTCATATGTTTTGGGCTTAAGGTGTTTGGGGTAATGATTATTCCCTAGGCCAAAAGTATTAGATTTTCAAGATTGAGTCTTAGGTTGAGGGCCAAAAAGGTTTTGGGCTTAAGGATTAGGACTTAGGTTAGGGCCAAAAGGTTTTAGGCTGAAAGATCAGGACTTAGGTTAGGGGCCAAAAGGTTTAAGCTTAATATGGTGGTAGGCCAAATGTCTTGGGTTTGTTGGCATAACAGAGATGAGGTGCCAAAATTTTTAGGCTCAAAGTAATGGTAAACCAAATATTTTGGGTTTTGAGATAATTGAGGTGCAAAGGTTTTGGCCTTAAGGTGATGGTGGGCCAAATATCTCGATCTTAGGAGAGGTAAGGTGCCAAAAGTTTTGGACTTAAAGTGATGGTGGTACTTATGGTTTTAGGCTTAAGGGAGGTAATAAGCCAAAAGCCTTGGGCAAAAAAGCATTTGAGGATTGAAGGTTGATGTTCAACTTGGTTCAAGGCATACCATAGACTTAAGGTCCTTAGTCTTATAATATGTATGCATGGTCATGTCATGATGCATGCCAACAAGGTTTCATGAAAATGTACAAAGGTCTTGATTTATTACAGTGCATGGAAAAGTTAAGGCAAATATATGCACAAAGGTGAAAGGTGGATTGGTTAGGAGTCCCCGTCCCATTAGAGCATTAATATAGCTAAACATATGTGAAGTAAGGAGTTTCACGTAGGTCCAATGGTATTGATTACTCATTACACTACCAAAATGATTTGGGATTCATTGCAGGGTGGAATGCTTTTGCTATCTCCCAACATACTCAATGAGAATTATCAAGCTAATGCTACTTGCCATCCAAAAGTTTTTTTAAAGTTAAGGTTAGGCAATGAGCCTTTATTATGCAAAGTGATTTATGAAAGTCAAATTACACTTAATAAGCCAAATGAAGATTATTTTTGGAAAATTTTTCCTTAAACAAATAGTAATCCTCTTATTTTCCTTTTATTTTAAAAGGTGGTAAGCAGTCTCTAGTGGAGTCGCCAGCTGTGAGGCCTTGCTTGACCTAATCCACTTGAGCGAATCAGGATGCTCATTCGGGTTTAGACTCACGATGGAACCCTCAGGTTCATATTGGTTGATTTTAAAAATGATTTTAAGAGTTGTCATCCTAATTTAGTTTTAAATGGAAAAATTAAGAAAAAAAATCTAATTAACTCCAATTCATTAATTTTCAATTAATATACCCATGGATAAAATCACTAACCTCAAACAAGTTGAATTCGAGGACTATATTTTTGGTTAAACAAATCTAAATTTTGCTCTTAAGTTTAATTTGACTTAGAAAATTAATTTCATGAATGACATTTATAAGGTGACAAATAATTAAGTGTATGAACATGGCATAGCATGAATGTATGGTGCATAGAAAATTAATGAAATGATTAACTCAAATATCCATAAATTAAGAAGAGTGTTCCTTCAAATTCTGATGGATTTAGGGGAACCATATAATCACTTCTTAATTCCAAAAATAACCAAATAATTGGTTATAATTGAAAGCAAAGGGAAAATGGAATTAATTTTGGGATTGGATTTGAGGTTTGAATTTAAATTCTAAATATGCCTACGTACCCCATTGAATGAGGATCAAAACCATATGGTTCGTTTCACAATTAAGCGAAGGGGTTTAAGAGTTGATTGGATTGATGGATTTGATTTGGGTTTGTGAGTGAGAGAAAAAGGTTGATACCTTTGATTTTGCCAGGCAGAGAGATTTATTGGACCAAAGTTTCATTTTATTTGGACTAGGTGATTGGATTGATTAAGGGCAAATTAATTAATTAAAATGATTAATTAACTAATTAATATGATGAAATGGATGGATGAATTAATTAATGAAAAAGATTATTAATTAATTTGATAAAGGGTGGATTTGAAAAAAAGAATGATTAATTTGATTTTGAAAAAAAAAAGTGATTAATTAATTAATTAAAAAGATTAATTAATTAATTGGGTGATTATTTTTAATTTAAAAAAAGTGTTTTAGTTAATTAAAAAGATTAATTAACTTGGTTAGGGTGAGATAATTAATTAATTAAAAAGATTAATTAATTAATTAGAAAGTGGTTGGAGGGAGAAGAAGAGAAGAATTAGAGGATAGCTATCAACTCTAACTCAAGGGGTGAAGAGAAATGAGAAATGGTGGGAGGCGGGGTATTTATAAGAAAAGTGGGTGAAGGTAGTTTAGAAATTGAAAAAGTGAAAAGACCATAAGGGATAAGGCTAGAAAGGATTGGAAATTAGGCTGAAGAGGGGTAAAAGGTCATTTTGGTGCATGAAGAGGTACAACAAACACGAATTTATAAAGAAAGGGGCATAGATCTGCACTAGGTCTAGGTGGCTGCCACGCCAGTAAGGTGCTAATCCACAAAGTACTAATGCGGATCTGCATAAGACTGACGTGGCTTCACATGTCGCTGCTCCAAATGGCATTTTTAGATCTTTTCTCTATCAATTTTCAAAGGTTTCAGGTCAATTTTTAGGAGTTATAGAGTTCAAAAGTCTTATTGGTCATTGTCAATAGGCTCAAAATTAATTTTAGAATAGTTGAGCAATCAATCTGAGAAAAAATCAATCAGTTTCAGAAAATACTATTTGGTATAGAAGGTTTGGTCAAGCTTGGGGAAGTGTTAGTGTCCAAAAATTAAGTATTCTCATACTAATATGAATAAGAGCCCTTTTTTACTCTAAAGGTGTTATCCCTTTGACCCCTACCCACTAATTGGCTAGTCGGACCTTCATACTGGCTCTACATAGCACACTAATCTTAGCAGATACTAGGCTATGTCGGGATGATAATGATGCAAAATTGAGGGTTCACACCTAATCACTCATTATTGTTGGAATAATAATGAATTAAGGTTAGTATATAGTGTGACTGATGATCATGTTTTACTAATCATATTTATGAGCTATTAAGTCAAACCAGTGGCATATGTTCGAGAATAATGTACTAGACCGACCCATTATGAGAATACTACATGGTTAATGTCATAAGTAATTCTCATTACAATATTGTTATTCGGTCTTTTGACTTAGAGCCACCATCGATTCCTACATGAGGAATTCCATATTTTGACATAATTTAACATCACCTATAATAGGATGGTAATATAGACTGTTGTTGGATATTAATTCCATATTTTGACATAATTTAGCATCACCTATAATAGGATGGTAATACAGACTGTTGTTGGATATTGAGTAAATCATATAGAGGAATATGAGTGATTGAAAAGGAATTTGTCCCTCTCATTTTAAGAGAGATATCTCGAGGCCACTCGATAAGTGACACTAAGAAAATGCATGGCCATGCTCAAATGAATTTATAAGGGTTATCAATACCATTTGTTTAGTCAGTCCACTTAGAAATCGAGAAATAGTCTAATTGAATAATATAAGAGTGACATAATCCATGCCTTATGTTCAATTAAGATATCAAGTGACAAAAGGATAATAACATTGACTCTAGAAAGGTTGAGTCGGAACTCAGACCTTTATTTGACTTGGGTAGTCATAATGTCTTGCTAGAGACTATTTATGAAGTGTGGTCCAAAAAAATAAAATTTCAAGCCCGTTGCTAACATTATGTGAACCTCTAGGGTCATACACTTTGTAATACCTAAGGCTTCCCAAACCTATTAGAGTTAGTAATGGCAACACTATAATGTTCATCTACTATACCTTATATTGTTTACTCATGGAGATCATCTATCTCACCCCTTTTCCTTGTGTGGTTTCCAAGTTAGCATTATGAGGAGGCAAGGTGATAGCTCAAGCAATCTATTCCGCTTAAGGGATTTCCTTATCCAAGTTTATTAGCATGCTGTGATATGAAGAGTCTTTTCCTTAGATGCTTCGGGAGTCCTTATTATAGAGCTTTATTTTGGAATATTATTTATTTGATCATTCATTTGGAGTCTTAAATGTTCTTTTCATATGGATTGTATTTAAAGTATTTTAATACTATTCTTCCGCTAGCCAAAGTTTTCCTTATTATTGGATAATTAAGTTAATGCATGACGTTTTGGTATGATCCTAGGTATTGTTTATATATACATGAGTGGGTTCTATGGCCATGGATGACCTTATATCTTCCCATGTTCTAGGACCATCATATCTTCGAGATTGGGATGTGACATCATGTTCGTCCTTTTCCTTCTATGTTCCAAGTATGATTTTGGTATTTAAGTTGCATAAATTCCTCTTACACCATGTATATATGTTTTAGCCATACTAGAGAGTATATACATAAGATGTAGTTTTGGATATTCTTATATGAAATATGGAGATTTGGCTAGAGAATTAAAGGATTGATGTGAACATAGGCAAAGAAAGAATGAAAGTTACCTAAATATAATTAAGTGTTGAATTTGGCCAATATGAGAAATAGTGAAGGAAGTGTTCTAAATCCTAATTGAAAGTTTATAAGGTTATTTTAGATGGAGAAAAATGATTTGAAAGTGTTAAAATGAATTTTGGAAACTTGATTCAAGACTTGGAAATCCTAGTTGCATAAAGTTAGTTAAGAAGGGAACTTGGTGTTCTAATGCTAGATTTTCATAATTGAATGATCATATAGGTTTTATGTTATGTTAATTTCATATTTCTATGACTAATTTGAAAATTTGATAATGAATTAATGGTTTTTCCCAAATTCTAGGGTTTATGGATAAATTGGGAATTGAACTTGAATTCTTGAGATTGAAGGGGAAATTAAGCTTAAGGATAGTGTAACATGATTTGTATAACGTTAATTTCAAAATTCAATTGATAGAAATAATTTTTCCCAAATTTAATGAGCTAGGCTCAATTATGAAATTGGAAGGTGAAAGTAGAATTTGTTCCATTGAATATTGGAAATTGTTTAAATTGATTCTAATTGAATAATATGAAATTGAAATGTGAAATTAGGAGGAAAGAAATTATATTTCCTTAAGTGAATATATTTAGCCATTAGAAAACAACTAAGGGATAATGTTAAAATTAGTGACAAATATATGTATAGTATGTCTTGACCTTAAAATTTATAAGTCAGTATTATAATGAACAAGATAAAAGTGTTAACAAGTTAAGCTAAATTTAAACTAATGACATAACAAGAAAGTAATTAATTGTAATTGAAATGCAGATGTGTAGAATTTAAAGATAATGACAAGGATGTTGTCCAAGAATGCAAGGAGCACTACTAGCATCAAAGTTAAACATAAATAGGAGCAAAAGAGTCAAATGTGAGTACTTAATAATATAATATAATATGTGCCATGTTTTATGAACCATTATTGATCAAACTATTCTTATTTGAATATCCCAATTTCTTATTAAACATGAATTGCCCATCGAATATTATGTTTGGATATGATATTTCTTCATGGCATTTGGCCATCATGAGCCTTTCACATTGATTTCATAATGTGACCTTTGATGAGAATTATTCTTGTATTGGCATACCTTCCATTGAATTAGCTATTGTGAATTTTACATGAACCTTTCTATTGATGCCTATTGATAAGCAAAAATAACCTTATGATATGGGGTAATATATTGGACCTTGTGCACTTAGTATAAGTCCGCAGGTAGGGCAAGAGTCCCCAAACTCTGTTAGGGGGAAATGCCTAATCATAAGACTTGATCAGTCTTACGTAATGCAATGCATGCGAGTGAGAAAGGCTTGGGCTACCACTCATTAATTTATATGTGTGGGAAGCATTCTAGTTCCAATAGATTACTATTTCTATTAAAGATTTTTTTTTATCTTAAATAAGAAATTGATCCATAACACCAATTTTGATAGACATCGCTCCATTGCCATAATGAGCCCATCCTGCTAATGATCCTTACATTCACTATTTACTATATTATTATGTACTCACTGAGCTTTGTCTTATTCCTTAGCTGTTTAAATTTTTCAGCTCAAGTTAATGAGTCAACAATGTAAATTCCAAGTCTCGTCGTTTTGCTTGGAAGTTGCTATGCTAAATTTGAGTGTACGAAGTTCTGTTATATGATTACAAAAAATGTTATGTTAGAGCCTCATGGTTACTAAAGGTTTAGCACTAGTATATATCCCTAATCTCTAAAAGGGTCATCGCTTAATAAATGCATCATAACACATTTAGAACAAATAGGAAAATAGATTTTAGGTTTAATGTGTCTCTGTTTATTAAGCTGGATATTGTCTACATTTAATGGATTCAATGTTGTCCAAATTCGTTGAACTAGGTAACAGGTATTTTAAACCTAATTAATCCTTAATTGTTAAGGATTAAATTATTTATATATAAATTAAATTATACACACACACACACACACACACACACACACACACATATATATATATATATATCTGTGTGTGTGTGTGTGTGTACACATATATGTATGTGTATATATATTTATGTGTGTGTGTGTATATATATATATATATATATATATATATATATATACACATACATACACATATGTATGTATATATATGTGTATGTACACACACACACACACTCACACACACAAATATATATATATATATACATATATATATATATATGTATATATATGTATATATACATATATATACATATATATGTATATATATTGTGAGGCCTCGCCCGAGCACCAGTTCGATCCGCTAAAGGGAATCAAAATGCTCATTTAGGAAAGAACTCATGAGGAAGCTCTTGGGCTTATCTATGATAAATTTGAAAATTGTTTTTAGGAGTCACCATCTTAATTTATTTTTATTTAGGAAAATATAAGGAAAAAATCCATTTGACTCCAATTATTACCCAAAGAAAAAAGATCACTAGCCTCGAAATCAAAGAGAATTTGGGGACTAGGTTTTCGGTTTATTTTAACAAAATAAGTTTGGCCAATTAATATAAGAGTGACTTAAAATATATTTCATGAACAAACTAAAATGCGTGAACAAGTTATAATATGCATGATCATTGATTCCAAATATCCAATAATAAATACAAGTAATAGTCCAAAAGAAAGTTAACATTACAAATAAGATCCTAAACATAGAAGATACCTTCTCTAGCCCTTATGGGTTCTAGGGAAGTCACACATTCACCAAACTAATCCTAATAATAAAGCAAGCAAACAAACACAAAAGTAAGTGAAGAAGGTGATAGGGGGAGAGTTGATTAATTTTAATTGGATTCGATGACTGAACCAATCATGCCTATGTATCCCTTTGACTAGGAATCAGAACCCACGCTGTTCTCCCTTCTTGTGATGGGGTTAGTTTAGCCTAGCCACTTTATCATGTTTTGATTGATTGATTAAAAGAGGGTTGAGTTAATTAATTAATTTGATTGATTACCGAGTTGATTAGCTAGCAATCTAGATGAATCAATTTAATTAACTAACTAAAAGATATAAGGAAATTAAGGGAAAAAAAGCTTACCTTAGATGGCGGGTGGCAGTTGGCTTTGGACAGCAGGCACTGGTTAGCCTCAGCAGGCTGCGGATAGCCTCGGATGGCAAATATGAGCCTTAGGCAAGAGACTTGCCTCGAACAAGTGGACGGTGAAAAGCCTTAAACTAGTCGGGTAGGAATCAAGGAGAAACCCCATAACTCGCTTTGTGAAGGAAGGAGCAAATGCAAAGCATTTTGCTTGAAGTAATGCTTTTCAAGCTCTGGAAGTTGCTGTTTTGAAGTGTGGGGAGGTCCTCTATATATAGGAGAAGGTTTGAAGCATAGAAAACATCAAATTTCAATGTGGTATTTAGAAACACGCTTGGAGTGCCGCATAGGCCTCTGCGGCACCGTAGAGTGCTCTGCGGCAATGTCGTAGAGATGTGCAGCAATGGACTATGATTCACCTGTTTTGCCCATTTTTGCCTGTTCTCCCTTGTTTCTCGTTCATTTTTCATGATTCCAATTGTGTTGCACCTATTATAAGTCCTGGATGATTTGAGAGCCTTGATTGATTCCCTTTCTGACTGAATGGCCTGTAATTCTAATTGGTGTAGAATTAAGGGTTCATAATTGCCCTTTTATCAGGATTGCTCTGTCTAGTAGGCAGTTCTGATGAGTGTGAACTTTAGAATAAAGAGGATGCCCCTGGTATATTTGAAAGTGAAGAGGATGCCACTGGTATATTTAGAAGCAAAGTGGATTCTAACAGTGTGAAATGAAGAGGACGCCCCCGATATATTTGGAAGAAAAGTGATGCATCTAGTATATTTGGGAGTGAAGAGGATGCCCCTGGTATATTTGGGAGTGAAGAGGATGACCCAAGTATATTTGGGAGTGACAAGAAATTTTGATAAGGATGCCTTACTTATTTGAAAGCAAAGTCGATACCCCTAGTATATTTAGGAGCGAAGAGGATTCTGATAAGTGTGAAATAAAGAGGATGCCCCCGGTATATTTGGAAGTGAAGTGGATGCCCCCGATATATTTAGGAGCGAAGAGGATGCCCTCAATATATTTGGGAGGTAGGAAATTTTGATAAGGATGCCTTCGGTATATTTGGAAGCGAAGTGGATGCCCCCGGTATATTTGGGAGCAAAGAGGATTTTGATAAGTGTGAAATAAAGAGGATGCCCCTGGTATATTTGAAAGCGAAGTGGATGCCCCTGGTATATTTGGGAGCAAAGAGGATGCCCTTGGTATATTTGGAAGCGACAAGAAATTCTGATAAGGATGCCTATGGTATATTTGGACACGAAGTGGATGCCCCCGGTATATTTGGGAGCGAAGAGGATTCTGATAAGTGTGAAATGAAGATGATGCCCCTGGTATATTTGGGAAAGGCAGGAGGATGCCCTTGGTGTATTTGGGAGAGGCAGGAGGATGCCCCCATTATATTGAGGAGCATTAGGAAGTTCTAAAGAGGATGCCCTTGATATATTTGGGAGTGGCAGGAGGATGCCCCTGGTATATTTGGGAGCATTAGGAAGTTCTGAAGAGGATGCCCCTAGTATATTTAGGAGTCATAAGAAGTTTAGAGGATGCTCCAAGTATAATTGGGAGTGGTAGGAGTTTTAAAGAGGATGCCTCTGGTATATTTGGGAGCATTAAGAGGAAAACAGCAATTCCTGTCTAGTAGGAATGAAAAGTGATGATCCCGTCTGGTAGGATTAAGAAGAGATGGCCATCCTGCCTGGTAGGAATGGTATAGATAACTATCCTATTTGGTAAGAATAGTAGTGGTCCTTTCTGGTAGGAATGAAAGTGATGATCTTGTCTGGTAAGATCAAGAAGAGATGACCATCCTATCTAGTACAAATAGTAAAGACAACTATCTTGTCTTGTAGGAACAGTAATGGTCCTTTATGGTAGGAATGAAAGTGATGATCTTGTCTGGTAGGATCAAGAAGAGATGGCCATCCTATATGGTAGGAATGGTAAAGATAACTATCCTATTTGGTAGGAATGATAATGATAACTGTCCTATCTTTCTTTGATAATTTGCCTTGATTCATGATCCTGTTCAAATGCATAAATGTTATATGATTATGCAATGATCTAATACCTTAAACTTGTGAAGGGTCAGCCTGATATAAAAGTGCTGATCTTTGGGAGAAAGATGCCCCCATTTCAGAAAGGTGAACATTTTGAAGGGATATGCCCCCACTTTAGAATGATAGAGGAAAGTGGTTTGGTCATTTGGTTTTTGGTTGATTGGTTAGCTTAGAGGTGCAGATGGGCATGTCAGGTATGAGATTGGTTAGTTAATGGCTATTAGTTTGGCCAAGGAAGAAGTATGGTGTGGTCTTGGAAAAGATCAGGCTATTTAGTTAGATAGGCCTAATTTTGGTAAGGTTTTTGGAGATGATTAGATTGGAAGGTTTGGAGAAGGTCAACTTATGGGGCTTGTCCTTAGAGAAGTTCATATGGAAGGCTTAGTCAGGTCTAGGATTTTGGCTTGGTCAAGTTCATTTGGAAGGCTCAGTCAAATCTAACTTAAAGGAAAGATTAGGCTAGGAAATTAGTTGGGGAAGGTTTGGTCAGATTTTGCTTTACAGGAGATTATGGTCTTTTGTTAATAGTGAAAGCTAGGCTTAGGCTTCTTAGTTTGGGCTTCATGGTGAAAGCTAGGCTTAGGCTTTATAGTTAAGGCTTTTGTGGAGTGGTTTTTATGGTGAAGGCTTTTGGGCTTGGGTTTTGTGGTGAAGGCTTGAAGGCTTTGGTCAAAAGACTTTGTCAGCTTGGGCTTTTTTTCCATAAGGGTACTTTGGATGGTCAGCTTTGGCTTAGGTATGGTGGTAAGGGTTTTGGTCGCAGGCTCATGGATAAGGGTTTGCCCTTTTGTCATGGTTATATAAGATTTTCAATGCCCATCAGATGGTTGGCAGGCTTTGACTCAGTTGTAATCTGCCAAAGAGGCTTGGTCTTTTCAAGGATGATGAAATTTTGCCAATGAGACATGTAATGACTTAAGTGGTTCGACTCCTCCTTAAGCTTTGCAAGACATGATTTGATTTTGGTCAGGCTAAAGAAAGCTAGCTTTAAGGATGATGAGTCTTGAAAGACTTAGGATCTTTGCTTTTGCCCATGGGCTTAGCACTTAAAAGATGATGAGATTTTGCCAAGGAAAGGATGGTATAGGGCTTAAACTTGAAAAGATGGAATGGTACATTTTGAAGTTGGGGAATGGTTCAAAAGAGGGTTGGAAATTTTGAAAAGGATCTAGGAGGTTATACGATTTTGCTATGTGTAACATGATTCATGGAAAAGAACAAGCCAAGATAATCTTGTTGTTTTGAGATTGAAGAGACATTTAAAGTGACACTTTATTGGCTTGAATGTAGATGACAGACTGGATGAAAGGAAGTGCCCTAAGGAGTGGCTGAAGGACTAATGAAAAGAGACAACTTGGGGATCATACTCCTAATGAGATAGGAACGTGATAGACTAGCAATGTGAGAAATTGTGCCTAAGCTCTTTGAGCTAAACAATGACATGGATTAACAAAAAGATGATGATGACCTAGAAAGACATGCCCCCACTGTGAGATAAGGGCTAGAAGATAATATCACTTTAGAGAATGAGCCTATAATGAGGAAGGACGACTTTGAAGATATGAGACGAGATGAAAAGATGATTTGATATAAAGGAAAATAACTAGGATGAGCTTTATTTATTTATTTATTTTTTTAAGCTGCCCTTTTCAAGCTTTCAACTTAACGAGCTTGGATTAATAAAATTTAAGAGAAAATATTCCACCATGATTTGCTGATTTTCTTTATTTTGAGGGGGTCTAATCTTTGAATTTTGGATTTAACGAATCTTGTTGCCCCTTGTTAAGGATTTGATTTTGTGCTTTAAATATTTGATGAGGGGTATATTTCTTGACCTATTTTGGTTAGGAGCTTGGCAAAGCAATTGTTGATAGCACCTCAATATATGCTAGCTGTGGTGGACCGTTCATTTCTCTTTCTCTTTTTTTATTTTTATTTTTATCTTTTTTCTCTCTTTTTCTCTCTCTCTCTCTTTTTTTTTCAAAGCTCATCTATGTTTGCAACAAGAAAAGACAAGTATATAAATAAATATGGATGTTTTATTGCAATGGAAAATTTTATTACAGGATAACAAAAGGAGACTGACATGATTGACGAAAAAATACATAAAAAAGAGAATAAAATGATAGACACAGACTCGAATTTAGACCAAAATTTTTACATTTATACTTAAACTCAAACTCAAACTTGGATTTTAATCTCAAACAAGCTAGATTAGTCGAACTTGAACTCTTCCATATCATACCACTTGGGGCTGAGGTAAGGTGGGGTTGAATTGGGTTTAGGTTCTTCATCATTGTTCAGGTTGGCAATGAGGAATTTAGGTTGAAATGATGCACTTTGGATGCAATCTTCAACCTTTGATGCAGTTGCAATTAAAGCCTTAAAAGTGGTAAGTATTGGGTTAACAAGTGGGCTTGGTAAGTTGGAAGTAGATTCTTAACAAGGATTTCCACTTGTTCTTGCTCTGTTGGTCTATTTACCATTTAGGCAACTTTAGCCATCCACTTTATAAGGAACATGGTGAAATACTACTTTGAGAGCTGCTTTGTAGATTCTAAGTCATGTCTAGTGACATCTGCTTCACTGTTATAATGATATTGCTTAATAAATGCATAGCAGATATCATCCCATGTCCTTTTCTTGCTCTTGTATAGTGAAAGAAACCATTTCTTGGTAACACTGGTTAGTGATTATTGGAACAGTTGAGCAAGGAGCTCATCACTAACTCTTAAAGGTTTCATTACCCCCATATATATCTTTAGATGGGTCTTGGGGCAAGTGGTTCCATCAAATCTCTCCAGTTCAGGCATTTTGAATTTAGGAGGAAGCTTGGCATTAGGGAATAAAGTTAAACTGTCCAAATCAATTAGATCATTGCAGTGCTTTAGGGATTTGATGGTTCTTTCCATGGCTTCAAGTTTCTTTATGAGCAATCTAGTGTCTGGATAAGAGAAAACTTCCTCACCTTGGTTTAGATATGGGTTGGTTAGGCTTGGATTGGTTTGGTTCAAGATAAGGTTTGGGTTAGAATGGCTAAAGGTGGCTTGGTTAATCATAGCTTAAACTTCCTCAATGATGAATTGCCTTTGTTCCTCAAATTGGGCTTGCTGAGCAGCTAGGATAGATTGAAAATGTTCTTCTTGCTTCTTAAGGACTCTAGTCACAAGTGTGGTCAAGGAAGCCATATTAAGTGGATGGGCCATTAGTACCTCTAAACCAAAGCAACAAGGTAAGTGACAGGTATAGAACAGAAGATGTGATGAAGGGGTGATGAAGGTATAGGCATGCAGATCCTAAGAGAAAAGGCTTCCTTATTGTGTCATAAGCCTACCATTTTTTGGGCTTAAGGTATGATGGGAAAATGTTTTGGGCTTAGGGTAGTAGACTTAATCAAGGGTATTGGGTTTAAGGTAGTGTGTTGGGCCAAAGTTATTGGGCTTAAGGGTAATAGACTGGTTTTGAAAGGTGATGGATCACAGGTGTTGGTCTTAAGGATATTGTGTTAGGTTAAAGGTATTGAGCTTGGGGTAGTGTGTTAGGCTAAAGGTATTAGGCTTAGGGTAGTGTCTTGATGATTTAGGGTATAGGCTATAGACATTTGTCAATCTAGGGGTAATGGATTGGTTTTGAAGGTAATGGGCCAAGGATGTTGGGCAATGATGTCTCGTGGCTAGATTGGCAAGGTATGGATAAGAGGAGGGTAGATATGTTTTTAGGTTATAATTTAGGGCAAAGACATTTTGGGTAAGGTTAAGGTAACAATGTTTAAGGTTAGAGGTATTTGAGGTCAAGGCTAGGGAAATGCGGTTTTAGGTTTAGGGCTAGGATATTTGTGTTTAGGTTAAAGGCTAAGGTAACAGGGTAAGGTTTTAGGGTTAGGGTATTGGTGTTTAGGTTAAAGGCTAAGGTAAAGGGGTAAGCTTTAGGATTAGGGTATTGGTGTTTCAGTTAAAGACTAAGGCAAAGGGGTAAGGTTTAGGGTTAAGGTATTGGTGTTTAGGTTAAAGGCTAAGGTAAAGGGGTAAGGCTAGGGTGAGGTGTTTAAGGTTAAACCTCAAGGTGATGGTTTTAAGTTTGTGGGACAAAGGTGTTTAGATGGAGGTTAGAGGTGTTTAAGGGGGAGATGTTTGAATGGAGATAAGAATGTTTGACCCTTCTTTTGTTCAAGGTTTAACCTAGACTTAAGATGAATGCATGTTTTATTATACAATATGGATGCATGATATGCATGAGGAAAACATTTCATGAAAATGCAAAGATGCAAGGTTTTAATTATGGTGCATACAACCTAAGGCTAGGATCTAAGTTCATTATATGAAAAGGTAAGGGTGGCTAGATTTGGGTACTCGTCACACTAGAGCAGCGATATACCTAACCACATATAAGTCAAAGAGCCTCACGTGGGTCCAACAGTATGTGCATACTTGTTACACCTTTGAAAGGATCAAAGGATTCATCGCGGGGTGGATGATTTCATTATCGGCAAATAGACAAAAGGAGGGTTACCCACTCGATGCTACTCACCATCCATTTTTTTCCTAGAACTAGGTCAAATGGAAAAGTGCCTATACAAGTGATGCATGCAAAGTCACAATCATATTAAAAGGCCAAACTCTTTTTAAACCAATTAGTAGTAAAGTTAGTCCCCAATGGAGTCACCAACTGTGAGGCCTCACCTGAGCACTGGTTCGATCCACTAAAGGGAATCAAAATGCTCATTTGGGAAAGAACTCATGAGGAAGCCCTCGGGCTTATCTATAATAGATTTGAAAATTGTTTTTAGGAGTCACCACCTTAATTTATTTTCATTTGGGAAAATATAAGGGAAAAACCCATTTGACTCCAATTATTACCCAAAGAAAAAAAATCACTAGCCTTGAAACCAAAGAGGATTCGGGGACTAGGTTTTTGGTTTATTTTAACAAAACAAGTTTGGCCAATTAATATAAGAGTGACTTAAAATATATTTCATGAACAAAATAAAATGCATGGACAAGTTATAATATGCATGATCATTGATTCCACATATCCAATAATAAATACAAGTAATAGTCCAAAATAAAGTTAACATTACAAATAAAATTCCAAACATAGGGGATGCCTCCTCTAACCCTTATGGGTTCTAGGGAAGTCACACATTCACCAAACTAATCCTAATAATAAAGCAAACAAACAAACACAAAAGTAAGTGAAGAAGGTGATAGGGGGAGAGTTGATTAATTTTAATTGGATTCAATCCCTGAATTAAGCATGCCTACATATCCCATTGAATGGAAATCAGAACCCACGTAGTTCTCCCTTCTTGTGAAGGGGTTAGTTTAGCCTAGCCACTTTATCATGTTTTGATTGATTGATTAAAAAAGGG
>CANTUT010000267.1:235000-250000 GCA_947687605.1 Reutealis trisperma | reverse complement strand
CAAACCATGTTTTTACATATTACTGTAATAGACGAAATGTGCGAAAAGTAAGAAAAATTTAGTTTTTCCTTTGATTATGCATTTGGCCTACTATGGGATTTATATCCCAATGTCTATAATTTTTATGTCATGTATTTTGATGATTATTGATATGTATGTATGTATGATAAATGACAAAATTGCATGTTAGTTGAAGGAATGACCCTAGACCAGCGTAGAGGCACTTTGGTATACTTAATGTATCTTAACCTTATGTTGTGATTAGCATGTGAATGTGATTGGATAATATGGAAATGGATTTTATGATGAATTAACAATGAATTAATGGTCTTGAATTAATAAAGTGATTGATTGAAGGAAGTGGTCATAAGAGATAAACATGATGCTTGAAAGGTTATCATTAAGTTGACATATATGGAAGTATTATAAGATGATTATTAAAGTGAACTGATATTAAGATAATAATATTGTGTTGACCTTAGAAAGGTATAGACATGAGTTATAATGTGATTTCATATGGGCCTATTAAGGTTAAGTGTGCAAGACTTTTAAAGTCAACATGTTATATACAAGTGATAAGGTACACTTATATGTGCAGCTCTAAGCATATGTGAATGTTATATGTGCATAGGGTAGTTATGGGATAAGATAGCATCATGATTGAATAAATAGTAAGTTTGAATTAAATATTATGATAGAGCTTGAGGAGTCTTAAAAGTCCAAGGTCTACATGAATTAGGAGCAAAGGAACCACAGGGTAAGTAAACCCTAAATTCATGCTACAAGTGTGAGTAAACATTGTATTCATTCTATAAGTATAAGTAACATTATAATATGTTACAAATATGTGATATCATGTTATATGAGCCTTTGAGATTCTTGAAACCCAAGTTCTTTCTATCCTGAGGAGTGCCTGGAACTTGATTGGGTTTATAGTAAGATCCAAAAATTAGAGGATGACTATTTGTACTTGAAAGAGGAAAATCGACATCTTAAGCTTATGATTCATGCTTTGAGGGAGGATATGGAGCAACTTAAGACATGGGGGAGACTACTCGCCAGCGATGTCTGTGTCTTTAACCAGTCATCATCAAGATGGAAATCTTCTTTGTTATCGATGTGGTAGCAGTGGCCATGTCACTCTTAATTGCCCTGCTGGTGGATACATGGGAGCTAGGTGAAGTAGATGGTGATAATTGACATAATGGCATAGTACATTATATGACATGAATGATATTTCCTTTGACTGCTTAGTTGCTTAGTAGGAAGTAATTTCATTTGCTGCTATGATATGATTAACTTACCATGATAGGAAGTTATTTTCATACCATGAGATATATGCTATGTGATTGTGATATGTGATAAAACCATGTGATATGTGATATATATATGATATGTGCTTAATGATATGATATGATAAATGCATGATGATTATGCTAGTACAATAGTGGGGTTAAATGAGTTAGAATAAGGAATTAGTACTAAATTCCCTTATCATGATAAGCAAAATGCCTCCCAAAAAGAAGGTTCACATAGTTGCCCAGCTTGTCAGGGCAAATGATGATGTCATATCAGACACTGCATCGAATATTGCCTTTGCACCTATATGGTCAGGAGAAAGATCCAACTCAAGGGCACCAACTATGGGCTCCAGTAAGCAAGCAGCTTCGCAAAAGGTGCAAGCTATATGTGAGGAAATGAGAGACTTGTGCAAGGAATTGGATGAGCTACAAGCTCAAAGGCAGGAAGCACTGCCAACACAGGAAAGAAATGGAGTTCTGCCTTCTATGGTAGTGGCATCGGCAAAGAGGGAAAGGAAGCGACTACTTGACGATGGAATAATGGTTTCAGTGTTCAAAAAGCTCTAACCACCTACTTTCTATGTTAAAGAAGGTGTGACCCCCATGAGTTCTTGGATGAGATGGACAAGCTAGTCTGTCAGTTATCTTGCTTAGATGCTCGAGTAATTGAGTTGGTAGGACTCCAACTCAAGAAGGAAGCTTGGTACTGGTATGAGAGAAATATAGAGGAATGACTTTATAGGGTAAACCCACCCACATGGGTAGAGTTCAAATAAGAAGAGATGGACTAGTTCTTGCCAAAAGGAGAAAGGCAAGATAAAGCATTGCAGTTCGAGCAATTAAAGCAAAAGCCGAGTATGTCCGTATTAGATTATGCTAAGGAGTTTAATCGACTTAGCCAATTTGCTGTCAATATCATTTGTACTGAAGCTAGCCACATTAATCGCTTTCTAAGAGGGTTGATCACACCTCTATTCAATTCATTGGCAGCAATGGAGTTTCTAACCATGGCTAAGCTAATAGATAAAGCCAAGATAATAGAGAAGAGGCACAAGGTGGAGAGAGCCAAACGAGCTAAATGAGACCAGAAGGGAAAGCATATGAATAAGGGTCATAGAGGATAGCATAGAGGAGGAGGAGGCTTGAGGAAGGAATCCTTAACATCTAGATAATGAAATGGTCAAGCTAAGCAAGAACTCCCCACTTGCGGCAATTGTGGAAAGAAGCATCTCAAAATTTGTTGAAAAGATTCAAGTGCATGCCTTAGGTATGGACAAATGGGGCATTACATAAAGGACTGCCCTTAAATAAGAAGTCAAGGCAGTGCAAACACAGCAGCTCCATGATCTAGACCATTCCAATCATAAGGGCAAGGAGCTAAGGATAAGGGGCCAGTAGTTGGGAATGCACCAACAATGGAGAACAAGGGCAAAGGTCGAGTTTTCACCTTAAACTAGCAAGAGGCTCGGGATTCACACATAGCCATCATAGGTATCATCCCCATCCGAAATTCTAGTGCAAAATGTTTGATTGATTATGGTGTTATGCATTCTTTTTGTGTTGCCTTATTTTGCTAAGAGTCTGGGTAGAAATAAGAAATTGATGAGTGAACCTTTAGTAGTATCAACTCCTTTAGGGGAGGTGATGGAAGTAAGGCATGGGTATAATGGTTATGAAGGAGACATTAATGGACAAAATCTTCCTATAGTTTTGCTAGAATTAGATGTATAAGAATTCGATGTGATATTAGGGATGGACTGGTTATATGAGTATGGAGCTCATATTAATTGTAGTGAGAAACATGTTGAGTTTCAAACCAAGGATGGGAAGGAGTTTGTGTATCAAGGGAATAGGAATGAAATGTAACAATCCACATCTACCCTAGGAGTTTTAATGACAAATTATTTGAATTTAGGGTTATTGTGACAAATTGTGTGACTAAATGAAAATTTATGTGTGACATGATTTATGGGTTTAGGGCATGTTAAATTAATTTTAATATGCCTAATATGAATTATTATTATGAAATAAATGATTTGATTAAAATGCATTAGCATGAAATAATTTAATTTTTATAAAATGAATTTTCATGTAAAAAGGTGATTTTTAAGCATAAAATAATTTTATGCATATTTTTAAAATAAATTTTTTATAAATGGTTTGGGAGGAATTTTAATGAAAATAATAAGAAAAATATTTTATTTTAATTACCTATAATCAACCCTAAATTAATTAAAAAGCCAAAATATCAAAAAGCCCACTACACTAAAACACTCCTAACCTAGTTCATTAAGGGTAAACTTGGAAAATTTCACCCAAAATCCTAATATATAAGCAAAATTTCGGCCCCCATCAGTTTAGATAGTAGCCACACTCTATTATTTTAGTATTTTCATAGAAAAATTCTCTCAAAAAAATTCTCTCTATAAAAATTAAGAAAACTCCTTTCAATTTTGCGATTTCTCGCACGTAATCATAAGTTTTTCTTCTCTTTCAATTCTTCAACTGATTTCTATGAAATAAATTATGAGAAAATTATTTTGAACTAGTTGTTTACTGATTTTTATAGATTTAATTCTGTTTGGGTGAGTTTTTGAGAGAGAAATTTAATTCTCTACCAAAAAATACAAATCATTTTGCGTAATTTCTCTAAAGGTGAATCCTATAACTTAAAATTGAAATTTTTATGCATAAACATCACTAAGGGGGTGATTTCTATATAATTGGTTTATAAACTAATTTTTGATGTGTTTTAATAAAAAATATTGGATTAAATTATATTTTTACATATTTCTGTGATGACCGAAAAGTTTCACAAAATAAAGGAATTCAAGGTTTTTGTGCTAGAACATAGAAGTTGGAAAATTCTGTTATTATTTCAACATGTGGCTGCTAATTTGTGTATGATTGGATTCTAAACTAATATTTGTTCTGTTTGGATGAAAAAGAATGATTTAAATCATATGTTTGTATATTACTGTAATGAACGGAAAGCGCGAAAAGCGTGAAAACTCATAATTTTCACCCTAAGCCTTGAAACTTAGATTTTTCTTGCATAATTATTATATATGGCTACTGACTCATGCATGAAGTTGTTTTAAACTAATATTTTCTATGAATAAATGAAAAATGGTGGTTTAAATCACCTGTTTACATATTACTGTAATGACTGAAAAATACCAAAAAACAAGAAAACTCATGGTTTTGCACCCTAGAACCCAAAAATTGAATT
This sequence comes from Reutealis trisperma, assembly GCA_947687605.1. Taxonomy (NCBI): domain Eukaryota; kingdom Viridiplantae; phylum Streptophyta; class Magnoliopsida; order Malpighiales; family Euphorbiaceae; genus Reutealis; species Reutealis trisperma. Next base: position 245,467 of record CANTUT010000267.1, on the reverse strand, counting down.
TTCATGTATTAGAAATACCATATGTTGCTAATTCATGTGGATTAATTTTCTAAAAGGATTTTTGTTATATTTACATGAAAAATCTTGATTCAAACCATGTTTTTACATATTACTATAATAGACAAAAAGTGCGAAAAGTATGAAAAATTCAGTTTTCCCTTTGATGATGCATTCAGCCTACCATGGGATTTTTATCCCAATGTCTATAATTTTTATGCAATGTCTTTTATGATTATTGACATGTATGTATGTATGATAAATGATAAAATTTCATGTTAGTTGAAGGAATGACCCTAGATAAGCTTAAAGGTACTTTGGTATACTTAAGATATCTTAACCTTATGTTGTGATTAGAATGTGAATGTGATTGGGAAATATGGAACTAGATGTTATGATGACTTGATAATGAATAAATGGTCTTGAGCTGATGAAGTGATTGATTGAATGAATGGATCATAAGAGTTAAGCATGACACTCGAAAGGTTATTTGTCAAGTTAACATGTATGGATGTGTTAAGTATACTAAGATGATTGTTAAAATGAATTGATATCAAGATAATGATATTATGATGACCTTAGAAAGGTATTGACATGATAGCGATGTCCTTTCATATAGGCCTATAAAGACTAAGTGTACGAGACTTTTAAGTCAAAATGTTATTTGCAAGTGATGAGGTGCACTTATATGTGCAACTCTAAGTATATGTGAATGTTATATGTGCATGGGGTAGTTATGGGATAGGATAGCATCATGACTAAATAAATACTAAGTATTAAATTAAATATTATGTTGGAGTTTGAGGAGCTTACGTGAATTAGGAGCAAAGGGACCACAAGGTGAGTAAACTCTATATTCTTGCTTCTAGTGTGAGTAAACACTGTATTCGTGCTACAAGTATGAGTAACAATATGTTTTGTTACAAATATGTGATATCATGTTATGTGAGCCATTGACATTCTTAAAACCTAAGTCCTTTTCATTAAAAAATGAAATTCTATGATTTCCTTGTTAAGCTTGGGTTGCTTAAGGACAATTGGTCTAAACCATATTTTTTTATCCAATGATAATTCCTCTATGATTATTGCCCTAACTTATATTCTTTCTGGAACTACACTATTCTTGTATCTTTTGTTCAAAATGATAAACTGCTATTGTTATTGGGATACATGTTATTGTGGGTTAAATGTTATTGTTATATGTTATTACCATTAGCTCTTGCTATGGTACCTTTAACCCTTTTTATGTAGAAATCCTCATACCGATACAAGTAATCATCAGCTATATGCTCCTCGTACCAATACGAGTAATCATTGGCTATGTGATCCTTATACTGATGCGAGTAATTTTCAGCTATGTGTTCGAGTGATTATGGCAATAGCCTTCACTCTATGTGTTCGGGTGATTATGGAAATAGCCTTCACTCTATATGTTATGTGTTATAAATGTGATATCTGCAAACTTGCTAAATTGAACCCTTGATAAACTGCAACCTGATTCATGAATTATAAATCATGAACTACATGTATAAGCTATGAGTTTCCTCTTCAAAGGAATATATGTAAATGTATGTGTTTAATTGTTTACTCATTGAGATCATCTATCTCACCCCTCTTTCCTTGTGTGGTTCCAGGTGAGCAAATGTGAAGAGGCAAGGTGATGGCTCAAGCATTCTACTTCGCTTAGGAAATTCCTTGTCAAAGCCATTAATAATACCATGTTATGAAGTGTTGTCATTAGATGGATGGAGAATATTTAATTTTGATGTTTATTTTGTAGATGTTATTATTTCTTAAGCTTTCGAGTGAATTACGAATATTAGTTTCCTTGTGGATATATGTGAAGTGTCTAATTACTATCTTCCACGACTAAAGGTTTTCATATAATGTTTGAAATGAGTTAATGCATTGGTTTCAGTACAATCTTGGGAATGATTTGTGTATGTATAAGTGGGTTCTACAGGCATGGGTGACCTTATGTCTCCCCATGTTCTAGGACCGTCATGTCTTTAAAAATGGGATGTGACAAAGTTGGTATCAGAGCTGTAGTTTTTTTAAAAAGTCTAGTTAGACTTGTCTATTTATTAGGTTAAATAAGTATAATCCTAGATCATAGGAATTTTTCTATCATGTCATTTGCAGTCTATCGCTAGCATAGTTCCGTGAAATCCTAGTAGGTTTTAGTAATCATTGTTATTGTTGTGTGCCTTATGATTTTCTCTTCAGATGACTAAAAAGATTAACCCTGCTAAAGGACCATGACCTAGAGCACCTTGTATGGCATGCATGAGGACATAGAGAGAGATGTTCAAGAAGGCCATGCCTATCATCCACCAGAAAAAGAAGACTCCTACGATGCAAATGATGATAATTAATTGCTTAAAGATTTAGTATGCATTGATTTCTTTTATTGCTTATGACATAACTGACTTATATATGATAGGGAAATTCATGATGTTATAAATTATATGGTACATGATTATGATACATGATGAATGCCTTGATAGATGCTATGTGATATATGCTCTATGATATATGCCATGTGATAAGTGATATATGATATGTGCCTTATGATATGATATGATAAGTGCTTATATTGAATGCATGGTAAATGCGATAGTACGATAATGGGGCTGGATGGGTTAGAAGGGAGTTAGTATTAAATTTTAGTATCGTGATATCAGAATGCCTCCTAAGAAGAAGGTTTGCACAGCTACTCAACCTGTTAGGGCTAGTGAGAATGTGATATCCGACACTGCTGTGAATGCTGCCTCTGCCCCTGTGGTGTCAAAAGAGAGATCTAATTTAGGGGCACCAACCATAGGCTATAATGAGCAAGCATTCTCGGAAGAGGTGCAAGCTATGCACGAGAAAATGAGAGACTTGTGCAAGGAATTGGAAGAGTTGCGAGCTCAAAGGCGAGAAGTGTCGCCAACACAAGAAAGGAATAAAGTTCTGCCTTATGCGGTAGTGGCACCTGCACGAAGGGAAAGGAAGCGGCTACTTGATGAAGGGATGATCGTCTCATAATTCAAGAAACTCTAGCCACCTACCTTTTGTGGTGAGGAGGGTGATGACCCACATGAGTTCTTAGATGAGGTAGACAAGCTAGTCTATCAATTATCTTGCTCGGATGTCCGAGTGATTAAGTTGGTAGGACTCCAACTCAAAAAGGAGGCTTAGTACTAGTATGAGAGAAATATTGAGGAACAATTGTATGGACCTGACCCACCCACGTGGGTGGAATTTAAGCAAGAGGTGATGGATCAATTCTTGCTTGAAGGCAAATGGCAAGATAAAGTGCTGTAGTTCGAGTAGCTAAAGTAGAGGCCTGGAATGTTGGTATCGAAATATGCTAAGGAGTTCAATCGATTTAGTAGGTTTGCTATCAACATCATTCCTGCTAAAGCTAACCACATCTACCACTTCTTAAGAGGGTTGATCACACCACTATTCAACTCATTGGCAACAACTGAATTCTCAACCTTAGCTAAGCTAATAGATAAGGCCAAGATAATGGAACAGAGATATAAAGCCGAGAGGTGCGAGCATGCTAAACATGAACAAAAGGGTAAGCATAAGGGAAAAGATCAGGGAGGCCAACATAGAGAAGGAGGAGGTCTAGGTAAGGAATCTTTGCCCAGGACTTGCGGCCATTGTGGCAAGAAGCATTTTGGAGTTTCCTGAAAGGTCTCTGGCGCATGTTTGAAATATGGACAGAAGAGTCACTTCATCAAGGACTACCCACTGATGATAGATTCGGGAAATGTGACCTCGACACCTGCACCATCTAGATCATCTCAATCTCAAGAGCAACTAAGGATAAGAGACACAACTAAGATTCCCTTTAATAGTAGGTAACTATTAGACTAATGGCATAAGACTTATATGACATGAATGATATTATATGACTAATTAGTTGGTTGGCTTGGGTTTGATCTTCTATTGCTTAAGAGATGATTGACTTTAAATATGATAGGAGAGCTCATTATGCTATAGGTCATGTGTCATATGATTAGGATACATCGTACATGCTATGATATGTGATACATGCTATGTGGTATGTGTTCTGTGATGTGATATTATATGATGGGTGCTCATGTTAAAGGCATGCTCAGTATGATAATTTGATAATGGGGTTAAGTGGATTAGAAGGAGAAGTGGACTAGGTATTTATCAAAATTTAGATTAATGACTGATAGGTATAATGTTATGAAGTATCAAATGCTTATATGTAACAATGATTTGATATAAGAAATATATGGAGTTATTAAATAATAATTGTGATTGAGGCCAAAAGAAGACAATTGATATTTAATAATGATTAGTAGGAGAATGAAACAAATCAATTACATTATATACATATAAGTTTACAATATAAGGCAGGTGAAGTATATGTTTGAGGATTGTGAGGTAGACATTGATGGATGGAAACTTTTTACAGAGTTGTTAGAACTTGGTGTCCCAGAATTTGATATGATATTAGGAATGGATTGGCTATATGATTATGGAACTTATTCTGACTATAGAGAAAAGCAAGTAGAATTTCAAACTAAGGATGGGGAGAGATTTGTGTATCAAAGAGATACTTATGATTAAGGTCCACTAGCGTAATCATGGAATGAAGGAGTATACTTAGGAAGCTGAGGAAGGGATGTGGCAGAAGCATCCCCAGTTTTCGAGAACATGTGAGTAAGTATCAAAATTCAAGGATGAATTTCTTTTAAGAGGGGGAGACATAAAAGGATATGTATTCTTAGACTTGTAATGATGATAAAAGGATAAGTATGATGCTATGCAGTTTTGAAAATAATAGTTTTGAATATACCTAAAAGGGATTTGAGTCCTCTGATGAGAAATGTTTTAAGGCATTAGACACAATAATGTTCAATTGAGGTTACTAGAAAATTTGGTAGTGATCTTTAGTATGGAAAGAATTTTTATTGAGACAACCTAGAATGGCATAGATTTGGAATGATATAAGAGTTGCATAGAGATTTCATTTAAATGCAATGGTATCTGAAGGTTTATTACTTTAATATGTATAAGTTAAATTATTAGGAATGTGAAGTATAGCAAGATGTAAGTGGAAATCTCAAGTAAGATGATATTATAAGCTAAATGTATAAAAATTTTAAGGCATTAGGTAATTAAGTCATGATAATGATATATGTATTATACAGAAAGAGAATAAGTCTAAAATAGTTATAAGAAGTCTATTTGGGATTATAAATTTACAGAATACAAGTTTGTTTGGGATACGATATATATAGAAATGTTTTTTAAGTTTACAAGTGTTTAATTAATGAATGATGGGAGTGTAAAAATCCTAATGTTAGCAAGGTATTAAACATGAAAATATTTATTGAGGATATAATGGATTAAGTAATAATTGTTAATATGGAAAGAGAATTATCAAATATCAATTGAAGTTATTAATTTGGCATTATTTGCTAGACTCTTATAGGACTAATGTGACAAATAATGAATGGAAGTAGTGAGTAAGGTGTTATTATATATGTTAACATTAGTAGAGATATAAGGAAAAGAAATGCTTGGGATTATATTTGATTGAAGGTGAAATTAAAGGTTCTATTACTTTTGTTTGAGGTAAAGGGGATACAAAATTATTAAGGATTAGTTTTAAGATTTGTTTGAACAAGATATTAACATAGGTGTAGCTTAAGATCAATGCGATTCTTTTTGATGGATTGTAAGTATGTGCCTTACTGTATTTGATAAGTTAATTATAGTTAGATATTGGGTTTGAGTGTCGCAACAGAAGCATGGTAGAGAAGTTAAGTAAAGTGTGTTATGCTATTGGATTTGGAAATTCAAGGATGAATTTCTTTTAAGGGGGGAGAATGTAACAACCCACATCTACCTTAGGAGTTTTAGTGACAAATTATTTGAATTTAGGATTATTGTGACAAATTGTGTGACTATATGAAAATTTATGTGTAACATGATTTATGGGTTTAGGGCATGTTAAATTAATTTTAATATGCCTAATATGAATTATTATTGTGAAATAAATGATTTGATTAAAATGCATTACTATGAAATAGTTTATTTTTCGTAAAATGAATTTTCAAGTAAAAAGGTGATTTTTAAGCATAAAATAATTTATGCGTATTTTTAAAATAAATTTTTTATAAATGTTTCAGGGGGAATTTTAATGAAAATAATAAGAAAAATATTTTATTTTAATTACCTATAATCAGCCCTAAATTAATTAAAAAGCCCAAATACCTAAAAGCCCACTATACTAAAACAGTCCTAACCTAACTCATTAAGGGTAAACTTAGAAATTTCACCTAAAACCCTAATATATAAGCAAAATTCCAGCCCCCATCAATTTAGAAAGCAGCCACACTCTGTAATTCCAGTATTTTCATAGAAAAATTCTCCCAAAATAATTATCTCTACCAAAATTAAGAAAACTCCTTTCAATTTTGCGATTTCTCAGCCGTAATTGTAAGTTTTTCTTCTCTTTCAATTCCTTAACTGATTTCTATGAAATAAATTTTGAGATAATTATTTTGAATTGGTTGTTTACTGATTTTTATAGATTTAATTTTGTTTGGGTGAGCTTTTGAGAGAGAAATTTAATTTTCTACCGAAAACACAAATCTTTCCGCGTGATTTCTCCAAAGGTGAATCCTGTAACTTAAAATTAAAATTTTTATGCATAAACATCACTAAGGGGGCCAATTTCTGCATCATTAATTTATAAAATGATTTTTGATGTATTTTGATGAAAAATATTGGATTAAATTATATTTCTACATATTTCTATAATGACCGAAAGGTTTCAGAAAATAAAAGAATTCAAGATTTTTGTGCTAGAACATAGAAGTTGGAAAATTCTGTTATTATTTCAACATGTGGCTGCCAATTTGTATATAATTGGATTCTAAACTAATATTTGTTCTATTTGGATGAAAAAGAATGATTAAATCATGATTTTCACCCTAGGCCTTGAAACTTGGAATTTTTTTGTATAATTATTATCTATGGCTGCCAAATCATGCATAAAGATATTCTAAACTGATATTTTCTATGATTGAATGAAAAATAATGGTTTAAATCACCTATTTACATATTACTGTAATGACCGAAAAATATTAAAAAATAAGAAAACTCATGTTTTTGCACACTAGAACCCAAAAATTGAATTTTCATGTATGAGAAATACCATATGCTGCCGATTCATGTGGATTAATTTTCTAAAAGGATTGTTGTTGTATTTACATGAAAAATCTTGATTCAAACCATATTTTTACATATTACTGTAATAGACGAAAGTGCGAAAAGTATGAAAAATTTAGTTTTCCTTTTGATGATGCATTCGGCCTACCATGAGATTTTTATATGTCTATAATTTTTATGCAATGTCTTTTATGATTATTGACATGTATGTATGTATGATAAATAACAAAATTTCATGTTAGTTGAAGGAATGACCCTAGACAAGCTTAAAGGTACTTTGGTATACTTAAGGTATCTTAACCTTATGTTGTGATTATAATGTCAATGTCATTGGGAAATATGGAACTAGATGTTATGATGACTTGATAATGAATAGATGGTCTTAAGTTGATGAAGTGATTGATTGAATGAATGGATCATAAGAGTTAAGCATGACACTCAAAAGGTTATTTATCAAGTTAACATGTATGGATGTGTTAAGTATACTAAGATGATTGTTAAAATGAATTGATATCAAGATAATGATATTATGATGACCTTAGAAAGGTATTGACATGATAGTGATGTGTTTTCATATGGGCCTATAAAGACTAAGTGTACAAGACTTTTAAGTCAAAACATTATCTGCAAGTGATGAAGTGCACTTATATGTGCAACTCTAAGTATATGTGAATATTATATATGCATGGGGTAGTTATGGGATAGAATAGCATCATGACTAAATAAATACTACATATTAAATTAAATATTATGTTAGAGTTTGAGGAGCTTTAGAAGTCTAAGGGCTACGTGAATTAGGAGCAAAGGGACCATAAAGTGAGTAAACTCTATATTCTTGCTTCTAGTGTGAGTAAACACTGTATTCGTGCTACAAGCATGAGTAACATTATGTTTTGTTACAAATATGTGAAATCATGTTATGTGAGCCATTGACATTCTTGAAACCTAAGTCCTTTCCATTCAAAAATGAAATTCTATGATTTCCTTGTTAAGCTTGGGTTGCCAAAAGACAATTGGTCTAAACCATTTTTGTTTATCCAATGATAATTCCTTTATGATTATTGTTCTAACTTATATTCTTTCTGGAACTACACTATTCTTGTATCTTTAGCTCAAAATGATAAACTATTATTACTATTGGGATACATGTTATTATTGGGTTAAATGTTATTGTTATGTGTGATTACCATTAGCTCTTGCTATGGTACCTTTAACCTTTTTTATGCAAAAATCCTCATATCAATGCGAGTAATCATTGGCTATGTGCTCCTCGTACCAATGTGAGTAATCATCAGCTATGTGATCCTCGTACTGATGCGAGTAATTATCGGCTATGTGTTCGAGTGATTATGGCAATAGCCTTCACTCTATGTGTTTGGGTGATTATGGAAATAATCTTCACTCTATGTGTTATGTGTTATAAATGTGATTTTTGCAAACTTGCTAAATTGAACCCTTGATAAACTGCAACCTGATTCATGAATTGTAAATCATAAACTACGTGTATAAGCTACGAGTTTCCTCTTCAAAGGAATATATGTTAATGTATGTGTTTAATTGTTTACTCATTGAGATCATCTATCTCACCCCTTTTTCCTTGTGTGGTTCCAAGTTTGCAAATGTGGTGAGGTAAGGTGATGGCTCAAGTATTCTACTTCGCTTGGGAAATTCCTTATTAAAGTCATTAATAATACCCTGTTATGAAGTGTTGTCATTAGATGCTCTAGGAATATTTGTTTTTGTTATTTATTTTGGAAATGTTATTATTTTTTAAGCTTTTGAGTGAATTAGGAATATTTTTTCCTTATGGTTATATGTGAAGTGTCTAATTACTATCTTCTACAACTAAAGGTTTTCATACAATGTTTTAAATGAGTTAATGCATTGGTTTTAGTACAATCTTAGGAATGATTTGTGTATGTATAAGTGGGTTCTATGGGCGTGGGTGACCTTATGTCTCCCTATGTTCTAGGACTGTTATGTCTTTGAAAATGGGATGTGACATGAAAATCCTTTGGACTTGATATCGGCCTTACGAGAAAGAAGGATGTTAAGGAAAGGATGCCAAGTGTACCTAGCCCATGTAATTGATACTAACAAGGAGGCTGCCATTCAAGACAATAGCATTCCAGTAGTGGACGAGTTCATGGATGTCTTTCTAAAAGATTTACCCAAATTACCACCTGATCATAAGATTGAGTTCAACATTGAACTGCTACTTAGTAAGTAACCTATATCAATACTGCCATATCGTATGGCACCAATGAAGCTGAAAGAATTAAAGACACAGACTTGACAAGGGTTTTATTTGACCAAGCAGTTCACCATGGGGTGCTCCAGTAGTGTTCGTGAAGAAGAAGGATGGCTTATTCCAGATGTGCATTGACTATCGCCAGCTTAACAAAGTCACTATGAAGATTAGGTATCCTTTGCTAAGGATCAATGATCTTTTTGATCAATTGCAAGGAGCTGGTCACTTCTCCAAAATCGACTTAAGGTTTGGCCACTTCAAACACTATGTGATTAGCTCTATGCTAAGTTATCTGAGTGTGAGTTTTAGATAGAGTCTGTCAACTTTCTTGGACATGTTGTCAGGAAAGGATTCAAGTTAATCCTAAGAAAGTTGAAGTGGTAGCAAGTTAGCCGCGGTCCATAATAGTTTTAGAAGTATGAAGTTTCTTGGGCATGGCTGGGTATTATCACATATTTGTATGGGACTTTTCTAAGATAGCAGCCCTATTGACTAAGTTGACCAGAAAGCAAGTTAAGTTCAATTGGGAAGAGTCTTATGAGAAGAGTATTCATCAACCCCAATTTTGGCATCACTAGAAGGAGAATAAGGTGTCTACTATGATGCCTCACAAGTAGGACTTGGATGCATCTTGATGCAAAATGGGAAAGTCATCACCTATGTATCACGACAACTTAAGAAGCATGAAGTTAACTATCCTACTTATGATTTAGAGTTAGCTGCCATAGTTTCACTCTCAAAATCTAGAGACATTACATGTATGGAATAAAGTGTGAGATCTGCATGGATCATAAGAGTCTTCAGTACATCTTAAGCCAAAGAGACCTCAACTTGAGGCAGAGGAGATGGATTGAACTATTGAAAGACTATGACTGTCAGATTGTTTACCATCCTGGAAGGGTAATGTGGTGGCGGCTGCTTTGAGTTAGAAATTGATGGGAAGCCTAACCCATGTGACTGTGCGAAAGACGCCAATCGTGAAAGAATTAAAGAAATTATTTAGTTAA
>CANTUT010000267.1:225000-230000 GCA_947687605.1 Reutealis trisperma | reverse complement strand
GGCAACCCAAGCTTGTCAAAGAATTCATATAATAATATTTTAGAATAGAAAGAACTTGGGTTTCAAATATCACAAAGGCTTACATAACAATATAACACAACATGATGTTGTTCACACTTATAACATGAACATGGCATTTACTCATACTTGAAGAATGAATATGATGTTTACTCATCTTGGGGTTCCTTTGCTCCTAGTAACATAGTCCCTTTGCCCTTCTAAAGCTCCTCAAACTCTAACATAATATTTGATTTACCACTTTAGTATTTATTTACTCATGATGCTCCTATCCCATAACTACCCCATGCATATACAGCATACATATACACTTAGAGTCCACACATAAGTGTACTCGTCACTTACACATAACACGTTGCCTTTGAAAGTCTTACACACTTATGCCTTATAGGCTCACATGAGAACACATTACAATCATGTCAATACCTTTCTAAGGTCATTACAATATTATTACCTCAATATCATTTCACTTTAACAATCATCTTAATCCACTTTACACTGCCATACATGTCAATTTAACCATTAACCTTTCAAGTGTCATGCTTAACTCTTATGATCCTTTTTATTCAATTGTCACTTCATCAACCCAAAACCATGTATTTATTATCAAGTCATCATAACATCTAGTTCCATATTTCCCAATCACATTTGTACTCTAATCTCAATACAAGGTTCAGATAACTTAAGTATACCATAATGCATTTAAGCTTATCTAGGATCATACCTTCCACTAACATGCAACTTTATCATTTATTATCTATACATACATGTCAATAATCATCAAAACACATCACATAAAAATTATAAACATTGAGAGAAAAAGATTCATGTAGGACGAACGCATCACCAAGGTAAAAACTAAATTCTTCTTCTTTTCGCACTTTTCGTCTATTTCAGAAATATGTAAAAACATGGTTTGAACCAAGATTTTTCATGTAAACACAACAAAAATCATTTTAGAATTTAAATCCATATGAATCAGCCACACTTGGTGTTGTTTATACATAAAAATTCAACCTTTGAATTATAGAGCACAAAACTATGAGTTTTCTTGTTTTTGGTATTTTTGGTCATTTCAGAAATATGTAAACAAGTTGTTTAAACTATTATTTTTCATTTAATCATAACAAATATCAGTTTAGAACACATCCATACATGATTTGGCAGCCATAGATAGGATTTATACAAAAAAAATTCTAAGTTTAGAGGCTTAGGTGAAAAATCATGAGTTTTCATGCTTTCCGCGCTTTTCGTTCATTTTAGCGATTAACAGACACATGATTCAAATCATTATTTTTCATCTAAACAAAACAAATATCATATTAGAGCACTTCCTCATACAAATCGGTAGCCATATGTCCATTCAATAATAGAATTATCCAACTTCCAAGTTCTAACACAAAAATCTTGAACTCCTTTGTTTTTCAAAACTTTTCGGTCATCACAGAAATATACAAAAATATTATTTAATCCAACATTTTCCATCAAAACAAATCAAAAATTAGTTTAAAAAACAACAATACACAAATTGCCCCCCTGTGATGTTTATGCATAAAAATTGTGATTTTAAGTTATAGAATTCACCTTTGGAGAAATCTCACGGAAAGAATCGTGTTTTCGATAGAAAATAGATTTTCTCTCCCAAAAACACACCCAAACAGAATTAAATCTATAAAAATCAGTAATCAACTAGTTCAAAATAATTTACCCATAATTTATTTCATAGAAATCAGTTTAGAAATCGAAAGAGAAGAAAAACTTACGATTATGGTCAAGAAATTGCGAAACGGAAAGGTGTTTTCTTAATTTCGGTAGAGAGGAATATTTTGAGGGAATTTTTCTGCCAAGATACAAAAAAAAAAAGATGATGGCTGCTGGAACTTTGGTCTGGCCGAATTTTAGATTATATATTAGGGTTTGGGTGAAATTTCGACTAATACCCTTAATGAACTAGGTTAGGAGAATTTTAATGTAGTGGGCTTTTGGGTATTTGGGCTTTTATTTAAATTTTTGGGCTGAATAGAATTAAAATAAATAGAATATTTTTCTTATTATTTCCATAACATTTTCCCCAAAAATATTTATTTTAAAATATTTTAAAAATACTCATAAAATTATTTTATGCTTAAAAATTATCTTATGCTTGAAAATTCATTTTATTTAAAATAAATTCTTTTATGCAAATACACTTCATGTAAATTATTAATTTCACAATGGTAAATTTATGCATATTAAAATTAATTTAATATGCCACATACTCATCAATCACTTAGATCACTAATTTTCACACAAGCACACACTTAACCTTAATAATTCTAAATCAAGCAATTTATCACGAAAATTCTTAAGGTGGGTGTGGGTTATTACATATATATATATATATATATATATATATATATATATATATATATATATATATATATATATATATATATATATATATATATATATATATATGTGACATTCTTAATAATTCTAAATCAAGCAATTTATCACGAAAATTCTTAGGGTGGGTGTGGGTTATTACAATATATATATATATATATATATATATATATATATATATATATATATATATATATATATATATATATATATATATATATATATATACACATATATATATATATATATATGTGACATTCCAACCTTATGAGATACGATGGTCCTAGAACATGGGGAGACATAAGGTCACCCACGCCCGTAGAACCCATTAACATATAACAATCATGCCTAGGATCTTACTGAACCTTTTTCATTACTCATTAAAACATTTAGATAAATACCATAATTTGTGGAAGACTTAAAGTAAATCGTTACATATAAAATCTATAAGGAAAATAATATAAATCTCTATGAGTACCAATTAACATTTCCGGAGCATCTAAAGACAAGACTTCATAAACATAGTATTATTGATAACTCAGACAAGGAATTCCCTAAGCGAAGTAGAATGCTTGAGCCATCACCTTGCCTCCTCACATTTGCTCACTTGGAACCACACAAGGAAAAAAGGGTGAGATAGATGATCTCAATGAGTAAACGTAAAGGTGCATACATTATCACATATTCCTTTGAAAGGAAACACATAGCTTATACACATAGTTCATGGTTTATAACTCATGAATCAGGTTGCAATTCAGTAAGGGTTCAATTTAGCAAGTTTGCAGAAATTACACTTATAACACTTATAGAGTGAAGACTATACTCAATTCACTCAAAACACATTGGGGAGAGGTGGCCTTTGCCAAATTCCAATTCTTATCACATGGAAAGCGTGAAGTTGATCAGGCTCCACAGCTAGAACTGCCCCTTCTAGCTGAGGTGGATACACTACCCCTATCCATCAAGTTAAGACCATGTGCACAGGTTCTGATGATTACCCACATCGGCACGAGGATTCTGCATAAAGGGTAAAGGTACCATAGCTAGAGCTATTGGTAAACACAATTAACAATATCACATATGGCAACAATAACATGTATTTCAATAACAATAGTAGTTTGGCTTTCAACAATAATTCAATGAAAGTGTAGTTCCAGAAAGAATACAAGTTAGGGTGTTTATCACAAAAAAAAAGTTCTCATTGGATAAGCAAAATAGTTTTGGACCAAATGTCCTTTGGCAACCCAAGCTTGACAAAGAAAAACATATAATAATATTTAAAAATGGAAAGAACTTAGGTTTCAAAGATCACAAAGGTTCACATATCAAAATATCACATTCTTGTAACACAACAAAATGTTGTTTACAATTATAACATGAATACGATGTTTACTCATGCTTGTAGCATGAACATAGTGTTTACTCACCTTGGGGTTCCTTTGCTCCTATTACACATAGTCCCCTTTGCACTTCTAAAGCTCCTCAAACTCTAACATAATATTTGATTTAACACTTAGTATTTATTTACTCATGATGTTCCTATCCCATAACTACCCATGTACATATAGCATACACATACACTTAGAGTCCACACATAGGTGTACTCATCACTTGCACATAGCTTATTGACCTACTGGTCTTGCATACTTAGGCCTTATAGGCTCATATGAAAACACATTTCAATCATATCAATACCTTTTTAAGGTCATCACAATATCATTACCTCAATATCAATTCACTTATCAATTATCTTAATTCACTTTACTCCTCCATACATGTCAACTTAATAATTAATCCTTCAAACATCATGCTTAACTCTTATGATCCCTTTCACTTCATTAACTTATAATCATATGTTCATCATCAATTCATCATAACATCTAGTTCCATATTTCCCAATCACATTTGCATTCTAATCACAATACAAGGTTAAGATACCTTAAGTATACCTTAAGTATACTATAATACATTTAAGCTTATCTAGGATCACACCTTCAACCAACATGCAATTTCATCATCTATTATACATACATACATGTCAACAATCACCAAGACACATCACATAAAATTTATAAACATTTGGACAAAATTGTTCGTCTAGGCCGAATGCATTCATTAAGGTAAAACCAAATTCTTCTTCTTTTTATGCTTTCCGTCTATTTCAGAAATATGTAAAAACATGGTTTGGACCAAGATTTTTCATGTAAATATAACAAAAATCATTTTAGAACCTAAATCCATAAGAATTGGCCACTATTACTATTAGTAATATAGAAAAATTCAATCTTTTGCATTATAGTACACAAAACCATAAGTTTTCTTGTTTTCGGTATTTTTCGGTCATTTTAGAAATATGCAAACAGGTTGTTTAAACCATTATTTTTCATTCAAACATTGAAAATATCAGTTTAGAACACATTCCTTCATGAATCAGCAGCCATAGGTAAGGTTTATACAAAAAAATTCTAAGTTCAAAGACTTAGGTGAAAAATCATGAGTTTTCGCGCTTTTCGCGCATTTCATTTATTTCAGTGATAAACAGACATATGATTCAAGTCATTATTTTTCATCTAATCAAAACAAATATCATATTAGAA
>CANTUT010000267.1:200000-217500 GCA_947687605.1 Reutealis trisperma | reverse complement strand
CTAGTAGACTATGTAGAATACTTAACGCTAAATATTCACGTTGCTAGATTGAATATTGAATTCTTAAGACAAAAATTAAGTTTATTACCTGTGTAATAAATTTATTCTCATGAAGAAATTTGATTTTAGTTTACAACTTGTCTAGTCTATGAACTACTCCTTTAGGTCTATAAGGTTAACATAAGTTATTCCTTAGAACCATGGGTCAGCCTTAGAAGCATTGGTCAGTTAAAGATAGATGGCCAAGCTAAGATGTAACAACCCACACCTACCCTAGAAATTTTTGTGATGATTTGCTTGATTTAGAACTATTAAGGTTAAGTGTGTGCTTTTATAGAAATTTATGTTCTTTATGTCGATAAGCATGCGGCATGTTAAATTAATTTTTAATATGTATAATATGAGTTATTATTGTGAAATAAATAATTTACATGAAGTACATTAGCATAAAATAAATCATTTTCTTAAAGGCAATTTTTAAGCATAAAATGATTTTATGAGTATTTCAAAATAATTTTTAAATAAATTTTTTGGGGGAAATTTTATTGAAAATAATAAGAAAAATATTTTTATTTTAATTACTTATAATCAGCCCCAAATTTAAATAAAAAGCCCAAATACCTAAAAGCCTACTACCCAAAAATCCTCCTAACCTAGCTCATTAAGGGTATTAGTGGACTTTGTCCAAAATCCTATATTTAAAAATCTAATTGTCGACCAGCCCTAATGTTCCAATAGCCATCACTCTAATGTTCTATATTTTGATAGAAGAATTCTCTCAAAACAATTCTCTCCACCGAAATTAATAAAACACCTTTCAATTTCGTGATTTCTTGACCGTAAGCGTAAGTTTTTCTTCTCTTTCAATTCCTTAACTGATTTCTATGAATTAAATTATAAGAAAATTATTTTAAACTATTTGTTTAATGATTTTTATAGATTTAATTCTATTTGAGTGAGTTTTTAAAAGAGAAATTTAATTCTCTATCGAAAACACAAATCTTTCCGCGTGATTTCTCCAATGGCGAATCCTATAACTTAAAATTAAATTTTTAAGCATAAACATCACTAAGGTGGGGGTGATTCCTATATGAATGATTTCTAAACTGATTTTTTATGTGTTTTGATGAAAAATATTGGATTAAATTATATTTACCGAAAAGTTTCAGAAAATAAAGGAATTCAAGATTTTTATGCTATAACTTAGAAGTTGGAAAATTTTATTATTTTTTAAACATGCGATTGCCAATTTGTATATGAGTGGATTATAAACTGATATTTATTCTGTTTGGATGAAAAAGAATGATTTAGATCATGTGTTTGTATATTGCTGTAATGAACAAAAAGCGCGTAAACTCATGATTATCAACCTAAGCATTAAAACTTGGATTTTTTTTGTTTAATTATTCCTTATGGCAGCAATTTCATACATGAAGATGTTCTAAACTAATTTTTGCTATGATTGAATGGAAAATAATGGTTTAAACCACCTATTTGCATATTACTGTAATAACTGAAAAATACCGAAAATAAGAAAACTCATAGTTTTGGATCCTAAAACCTAAAATTCGAATTTTCATGTACATATCACATCTATTGCTACTGATTCATATAGATTAATGCTCTAAAATGATTTTTGTTGTGTTTACATGAAAAACCTTAGTTTAAACCATATTTTTACATATTACTGTAATAGATAGAAAGTGTGAAAGGTAAGAAAAATTTAGTTTTTCCTTTGATGATACATTCGGCCTACAATGGGATTTATATCCCAATGTCTATAATTTTTATGTGATATATTTTGATGATTATTGACATGTATGTATGTATGATAAATGATAAAATTGCATGTTAGTTAAAGGAATGACCGTAGACTAGTCTAGAGGCACTTTGGTACACTTAAGGTATCTTAACCTTATGTCGATTAGAATGTGAATATGATTGGATAATAAGAAAATGGATTTTATGATGAATTAACAATGAATTAATGGTCTTGAATTAATGAAGTAATTGATTGAAGGAATTGGTCATAAGAGACAAACATGATGCTTGAAAGGCTATCGTTAAGTTGACATATATGGAAGTGTTATAAGATGATTGTTAAAGTGAAATGATATTAAGATAATAATATTGTGTTGACCTTAGAAAGGTATAGACATGAGTTACAATGGGATTTCATATGGGCCTATTAAGGCTAAGTGTGCAAGACTTTTAAAGTCAACATGTTATATGCAAGTGATGAGATGCACTTATATGTGCAACTCTAAGCATATGTGAATGTTATATGTGCATGGGGTAGTTATGGGATAGGATAGCATCATGATTGAATACATACTAAGTTAGAATTAAATATTATAATAGAGCTTGAGGAGTCCTAGAAGTCCAAGGTCTATGTGAATTAGGAGCAAAGGAACCACAGGGTGAGTAAACCCTAAATTCATGCTACAAGTATGAGTAAACATTGTATTCATTCTATAAGTGTGAGTAACATTATAATATGTTACAAATATATGATATCATGTTATGTGAGCTTTTAAGATTCTTGAAACCTAAGTTCTTTCTATCCTGAGGAGTGCCTGGATCCTGATTGGGTTTATAGTAAGATCTAGAAATTAAAGATGACTATTTGTACTTGAAAAAGGAAAACCGACATCTTAAGCTTATGATTCATGCTTTCAGGGAGGATGTGGAGCAACTTAAGACATGGGGGAGACTACTCACCAGCGATGTCTGTGTCTTCAACCAGTTGCCGTTAAGATGGAAATCTTCTTTGTTACCGATGTGGTAGCAGTGGCCATGTCACTCTTAATTGCCCTGGTGGTGGACACACGAGAGCTAAGTCAAGTAGATGGTGATAATCGACGTGATGGCATAGTACTTTATATGACATGAATGATATTTCCTTTGACTGTCTAATTGCTTAGTAGGAAGTAATTTCATTTCCTATTATGATATGATTAACTTACCATAATAGGAAGTTATTTTCATACAATTAGATATATGCTATATGATTGTGATATATGATAAAACCATGTCATATGTGATATATATGTGATATGTGCTTAGTGATGTGATATGATAAATGCATGATGATTATGCTAGTACAATAGTGGGGTTAAATGGGTTAAAAAAGGGAATTAGTACAAAATTCCCTTATCATGATAAGCAGAATGTCACCCAAAAAGAAGGTTCGCACAGCTACCCAGCTTGTCAGGGCAAATGATGATGTCATATTAGACACTGCATCGGATACTACCTCTGCACCTATACGGTCAAGAGAAAGATCAACTCAAGGGCACCAACTATGGGCTCTAGTGAACAAGAACCTTTGCAAGAGGTGCAAGCTATGCATGAGGAAATGAGAGACTTGTGCAAGGAATTGGATGAGCTACAAGCTGAAAGGCAGGAAGTACCGCCAACACAGGAAAGAAATGGAGTTTTGCCTCCTGTGGTAGTGGTACCAGCAAAGAGGGAAAGGAAGCAGTTACTTGATGACAAAATGATGGTTTTAGAGTTTATGATGCTCCAACCACCTACTTTCTATGGCGAGGAAGTTGTGACCCCCATGAGTTCTTGGATGAGATGGACAAGCTAGTCTGTCGGTTATCTTGCTCAGATGCTTGAGTAATTGAGTTGGTAGGACTCTAACTCAAGAAGGAAACTTGGTACTAGTATGAGAGAAACATCAAGGAATGACTTTATAGGGCAAACCCACCCACGTGGGTAGAGTTCAAATAAGAAGTGATGGAGTAGTTCTTGCTAGAAGGAGAAAGGCAAGATAGAGCATTGCAGTTCAAGCAATTGAAGTAAAAGCTGAGGATGTCCATATCAAATTATGCTATGGAGTTTAATTGACTTAGCTGAATTGCTGTCAATATCATTCCTACTGAAGCTCTCCACATTAATCGCTTTCTAAGAGGGTTGATCACACCTCTATTCAATTCATTGGAAGCAACGGAGTTTCCAACCTTGGCTAAGTTGATAGATAAGGCCAAGATAATAGAAAAGAGGCACAAGATGGAGAGAGCCAAATGAGTTGAATGAGACCAGAAGGGAAAGCATAGGAATAAGGGTCATGGAGGACGGCATGGAGGAGGAGGAGGCCTAAGGAAAGAACCCTCAACATCTGGACAACGGAATGGTCAAGCTGTAACAACCCACACCCACCCTAGGAATTTTCGTGATAAATTGCTTGAATTAGAATCTATAAGGTTAAGTGTGTGCGTGTGTGAAAATTTGTGATCTAAGTGATTGATGAGTATGTGGCATATTAAATTAATTTTAATATACATAATATGTGTTGCCAATGTGAAATAAATGATTTACATGAAGTGCATTTGCATAAAAGAATTTATTTTAAATAAAATGAATTTTCATGCATAAAATAATTTTTAAGCATAAAATAATTTTATAGGTATTTTTAAAATATTTTAAATAAATATTTTTGAGGGAAATATTCCAAAATTAAAAAGAAAAATATTATTTTTATTTTAAATCCTTTCAGCCAAAATTTTTAAAGAAAAAGCCCAATTACCCAAAAGCCCACTACACAAAATGCTCCTAACCTATTTCATTAAGGGTAAAAGTGGAAATTCCACTCCAACCCTAATATATATTCTAATTTTCAGCCAGCAAGGGTTTTTCAGCAGCCATTTCCTTATTTTTTCTGTATTCTAGCAGAAAAAGCTCTCAAAATAATTCTCTCTACCGAAATATCAAAAACACTTTACCGTTTCCCGATTTCGTGATCGTAATCGTAAGTTTTTATTCTCTTTCGATTTCTAAACTATTTTCTATGAAATAAATTATGGGAAAATTATTTTGAACTATTTGATTATTGATTTCTACATATTCAATTCTCTTTGAGTGAATTTTTGGGAGAGAAAATTTATTTTCTACTGAAAACATGATTCTTTCCGTAAGATTTCTCCAAAGGTGAATTCTATAACTTAAAATCACAATTTTATTGCATAAACATCATTGGGGGGGGGGGGGGGGGGGGGCAATTTGTACTTGTTTGGATTGTAAACTGATTTTTGATTTGTTTTGATGAAAAATATTGCATGAAATAATATTTCTGCATATTTCTATGATGACCGAAAAGTTTCAAAAAATAAAGGAGTTCAAGGTTTTCGCGTTAGGACTTGGAAATTAAAAAATTTTATTCTTTCATGAATACATGGCTGCCAATTTGTGTGAATTGATGTTCTAATATGATATTCATTTTGTTTGGATGAAAAATAATGACTTGAATCATGTGTCTGTTTATCGCTGAAATAAACAAAATGAGCGGAAAGCGCGGAAACTCATGACTTTTCACCTAAGCCTTTGAACTTGGAAATTTTTTGTATAAACCTTACCTATGGCTGCCAATTCATTGAGGAATGTATTCCAAACTGATATTTTCAATGATTGAATGAAAAATAATGGTTTAAAGAACCTGTTTGCATATTTCTAAAATGACCGAAAAATACCAAAAACAAGAAAACTCATGTTTTGTGCACTATAATGCAAAAGATTGAATTGTTATATATTAATGGCACCAATAGTGGCTGATTCTTATGGATTTAAGTTCTAAAATGATTTTTGTTATGTTTACATGAAAAATCTTAGTTCAAACTATGTTTTTACATATTTCTGAAATAGACGGAAAACACGAAAAGAAGAAGAATTTGGTTTTCACCTTAATGATGCATTTGGCCTACATGAACAATTGTGTCCAAATGTTTATAAATTTTATGTGATGTGTCTTGGTGAATGTTGACATGTATGTATGCGTAATAGATGATGAAATTGCAAGTTAGTTGAAGGTATTATCCTAGATGAGCTAAATGCATTATGGTATACTTAAGGTATACTTAAGGTATCTTAACCTTGTATTGTGGTTAGAATGCAAATGTGATTGAGGAATTTGGAACTAGATATCATGATGACTTGATGATGAATATATGATTATGAGTTAATGAAGTAAAAGGGATCATAAGTGTTAAGTATGATGTTTGAAGGATTAATTGTTAAGTTGACATGTATGGAAGTGTAAAGTGAACTAAGATAATTGACAAGTGAATTGATATTGGGGTAATGATAATGTGGTGACCTTAAAAAGGTATTGATATGATTGTAATATGTTTTCATGTAAGCCTATAAGGCCTAAGTATGCAAGACTTATAAGTCAACGTGATATGTGCAAGTGATGAGTACACCTATGAGTAAACTCTAATGTGTATGCTATATGTATATGGGTAGCTATGGGATAGGAATATCATGAGTAAATAAAATACTAAGTATTAAATTAAATATTATGTTAGAGTTTGAGGAGCCTTAGAAGTGCAAAGGGGACTACAGTACTAGGAGCAAAGGAACCCCAAGGTGAGTAAACACAATGTTCTTGCTACAAATGTGACCAACATCATGTTGTGTTACAAGAATGTGATATATTGTTATGTGAACCCCTGTGATCTTTGAAACCCAAGTTCTTTCTATTTTAAATATTGTTATATGATTTCTTTATTAAGCTTGGGTTGCCAAAGGACATTTGGTCCAAAACTATTTTGCTTATCCAATGAGAACTTTTTGTGAATGACACCCTAACTTGTATTGTTTTTAGAACTACACTTTCATTGTATTATTGTTGAAAGCCAAACCACTATTGTTATTGAAATACATGTTATTGTTGCTTTATGTGATATTGTTAATTGTGTTTACCAATAGCTCTAGCTATGGTACCCTTACCCTTTATGCAGAATCCTCGTGCCGATGTGGGTAATCATTGGAACCTGTGCACATGGTCTTAACTCGATGGATAGGGGTAGTGTATCCACCTCAACTAGAAGGGGCGGTTCTAGCCATAGAGCCTGATCAGCTTCACGCTTTCTAAGTGATGGGAGTTGGAATTTGTCAAAGGCCACCTCTCCTCGATGTGTTTGGAGTGAATTGAGTAGAGTCTTCACTCCATAAGTGTTATAAGTGTGATTTCTGCAAAACTTGCTAAATTGAACCTTTGCTAAAGTGCAACCTGATTCATGAGTTATAAACCATGAACTATGTGTATAAGCTATGTGTTTCCTTTCAAAGGAATATACGATAATATATGTGCCTTTTTGTTTACTCATTGAGATCATCTATCTTACCCCTTTTCCTTGTGTGGTTCCAGGTGAGCAAATGTCAGGAGGCAAGGTGATGGCTCAAGCATT
This sequence comes from Reutealis trisperma, assembly GCA_947687605.1. Taxonomy (NCBI): domain Eukaryota; kingdom Viridiplantae; phylum Streptophyta; class Magnoliopsida; order Malpighiales; family Euphorbiaceae; genus Reutealis; species Reutealis trisperma. The sequence continues at coordinate 210,307 of CANTUT010000267.1, read as the reverse complement.
CTACTTCGCTTGGGGGATTCCTTGTCAGAGTTATCAATAATACTATGTTTATGAAGTTTTGTCTTTAGATGCTCCGGGAATATTAATTGATACTTTTGGAGATTTATATTACTTATCCTTATGGATTTTATATGTAACAATTTACTTTAAGTCTTTCGCAAATTATGGTATTATCTAAATGTTTTAAATGAGTTAATGAAGAAGGTTTGGTAAGATCCTAGGCATGATTGTTATATGTTAATGGGTTCTACGGGCGTGGGTGACCTTATGTCTCCCCATGTTATAGGATCATTGTATCTCATAAGGGTGGGATGTGACACAAGCCAAGCAAGAACTCCCCACTTGAGCAATTGTGGAAAGAAACATCTTGAAATTTGCCAAAAAGATTCTAGTGTGTGCCTTAGGTATGGACAAATGGGGCATTACATAAAGGACTGCCTTTAGATGAGAAGTCAAGGCAGCACGAACATAGCACCTCCATGATCTAGACCATTCCAATCCTAAGGGCAAGGAGCCAAGGATAAGAGGCCAACAGTTGGGAATGCACCAACAATGGAGAACAAGGGCAAAGTTTGAGTTTTCACCCTAAACTAGCAAGAGGCTCGTGATTCACATACAACCATCAGAGGTATCATCCCCATCCAAAATTCTAGTGTAAAATGTTTGATTGATTCTGGTGCTACCTATTTTTTGTGTTGCCTTATTTTGCTAAGAGTATGGGTAAAAATAAAGAATTGATAAGTGAACCTTTAGTTGTATCAACCCCTTTGAGGGAGGTGATGGAAGTAAGGTATGGGTGTAATGGTTATGAGGTAGACATTAATGGACAAAAGCTTCCTGTAGTTTTGCTAGAATTAGATGTACTAGAATTCTATGTGATATTAGGGATGGATTGATTATATGAGCATGGAGCTCATATTAACTATAGAGAGAAACATGTTGAGTTTTGAACCAAGGATGGGAAGAAGTTCATGTATCAAGGGGATAGGAATGAAATATAACAATCCACATCTACCCTAGGAATTTTAGTGACAAATTATTTGAATTTAGGGTTATTGTGACAAATTGTGTGACTATATGAAAATTTATGTGTCACGTGATTTATGGGTTTGGAGCATGTTAAATTAATTTTAATATGCCTAATATGAATTATTATTATGAAATAAATAATTTGATTAAAATGCATTAGCATGAAATAATTTATTTTTCGTAAAATAAATTTTTATGTAAAAAGGCAATTTTTAAGCATAAAATAATTTTATGCATATTTTTAAAATAAATTTTTTATAAATGGTTTGGGGGGAATTTTAATGAAAATAATAAGAAAAATATTTTATTTTAATTACCTATAATTAGTCCTAAATTAATTAAAAAGCCCAAATACCCAAAAGCCCACTATACTAAAATACTCCTAACCTAGCTCATTAAGGGTAAACTTGGAAATTTCACCCAAAACCCTAATATATAAGCAAAATTTTGGCTCCCATTAGTTTAGATAGTAGCCACACTCTATTATTTTAGTATTTTCATAGAAAAATTCTCCAAAAATAATTCTCTTTACAGAAATTAAGAAAACTCCTTTCAATTTTGCAATTTCTCACCTATAATCATAAGTTTTTCTTCTTTTTCAATTACTCAACTAATTGCTATGAAATAAATTATGGAAAAATTATTTTGATCTATTTGTTTACTGATTTTTACAGATTTAACTCTGTTTGGATGAGTTTTTCAGAGAAAAATTTAATTCTCTACCAAAAAACACAAATCTTTCCGCGTGATTTCTCCAAAGGTGAATCCTGTAATTTAAAATTTAAATTTTTATGCATAAACATCACTAAGGGGGGGCAATTTCTGTATCATTGGTTTATAAACTAATTTTTAATGTGTTTTGATGAAAAATATTGGATTAAATTATATTTCTGCATATTTTTGTAATTATCGAAAAGTTTCAGAAAACAAAGGAATTCAAGGTTTTTGTGCTAGAACTTAGAAGTTGGAAAATGTTATTATTTTTTAAACATGCGACTACTAATTTGTATGTGAATGGATTCTAAATTGATATTTGTTCTATTTAGATGAAAAAGAATGATTTAGATCATGTGTTTGTATATTGATGTAATGAACAGAAAGCATAGAAACTCATGATTGTCAACCTAAGCCTTAAAACTTGGATTTTTTTTTTGTATAATTATTACTTATAGCTATTGATTCATACATGAGGATGTTGTAAACTGATGTTTGCTATGATTGAATGAAAAATAATGGTTTAAACCACCTATTTATATATTACTGTAATGACCAGAAAATACCAAAAACAAGAAAACTCATGATTTTACATCCTAAAACCTAAAATTGGAATTTTCACATACATATCACACCTATTGCTACCGATTCATGCATATTAATGCTCTAAAATGATTTTTGCTATGTTTACTTGAAAAACCTTAGTTCAAATCATGTTTTTACAAATTACTGTAATAGACGGAAAGTGCAAAAAGTAAGAAAAATTTAGTTTTTCCTTTGATGATGCATTTGGCCTGCTATGGGATTTATATCCCAATGTCTATAATTTTTATGTGATGTATTTTGATGATTATTGACATGTATGTATGTATGATAAATGATAAAATTGCATGTTAGTTGAAGGAATGATCCTAGACTAGCCTAGAGGCACTTTGGTATACTTAAGGTATACTTAAGGTATCTTAACCTTATGTTGTGATTAGAATGTGAATGTGATTAGATAATATGGAAATGGATTTTATGATGAATTAAAAATGAATTAATGGTATTGATTTAATGAAGTGATTGGTTAAAGGAATTGGTCATAAGAGATAAGCATGATGCTTGAAAGGCTATCGTTAAGTTGACATATATGGAAGTGTTATAAGGTGATTGTTAAAGTGAATTACTATTAAGATAATAATATTATGTTGACCTTATAAAGTTATAGACATGAGTTATAATGTGATTTCATATGGGTCTATTAAGGCTAAGTGTGCAAGACTTTCAAAGTCAACATATTATATGCAAGTGATGAGGTGCACTTATATGTGCAACTCTAAGCATATGTGAATGTTATATATACATAGGGTAGTTATGGGATAGGATAGCATCATGATTGGATAAATACTAAGTATTGAATTAAATATTATGATAGAGCTTGAAGAGTCTTAGTAGTCCAAGGGCTACGTGAATTAGGGGCAAAGGAACCACAAGGTGAATAAACCCTATATTTATGCTACAAGTGTGAGTAAACATTGTATTCATTCTGTAAGTGTGAGTAACATTATAATATGTTACAAATATATGATATCATGTTATCTGAGCCTTTGAGATTCTTGAAACCCAAGTTCTTTCTATCCTAAAATATGATGAAATGATTTCCTTGTAAAGCTTGGGTTCCCAAAGGACATTTGGTCCAAAACCATTTTGTTATCCAACGATAATTCCTTGTGATTATTGCCTAACTTATATTCTTTCTAGAACTACACTATGATTGTATCTTTTGCTAAAAAGTTAAATTGCCATTGCTATTATGATGCAGATTATTGTTGCCTTAAATGTTATTGTTATATGTGAATAGCATTAGCTCTAGCTATGGTACCTTTAACCCTTTATGCAGAAGTCCTCATGTTGATGTAGGTAACTATCGAAACCTATGCATATGGTCTTAGCTTAATGGATAGGGGTAGTGTATCCACCTCAACTAGAAAGGGCAGTTCTAATAGTGGGGGCTGATAAGCTTCACGTCTTTTAAGTGATAGGAGTTGGAATTTGGTTTAAGGCCACCTCTCCTCTATGTGTTTGAGTGATAGAGCGTTAGCCTTTACTCTCAATGTGTTATAAGTGTGATTTCTGCAAACTTGTTAAATTGAACCCTTACTAAAATTGAACTTGATTCATGAATTGTAAATCATGAACTATGTATATGGGTTAAATGTATGTGTTTTATCATTTACTCATTGAGATCAACTATCTCACTCCTTTTCCTTTTTCCTTGTGTGGTTCCAGGTGAGCAGTATTAGGAGGCAAGGTGATAGCTCAAGCATTCTACTTCGCTTGGGGAATTCCTTGTCCAAAGTATTTAATAAAACTATGATATGAAGGGTTATCATTAGACGCTCTAGGAATAATTATTTTGATGTTTATTTGAAATGTTTTGTTAAGATTTTGAATTGGATTATAAATACCTTTTTCCTATGGATTATCTATGAAGTATCTAATTATTATCTTCCGCAACTAAAGTTTTTCACATAAATGTTTTAAATCAGTTATTATAAGAGGTTCGGTACAATCTTAAGCATGATTTGTATATGTATAAGTGGGTTCTATGGGCGTGGGTGACCTTATGTTTCCCCGTGTTCTAAGATCATCTTATCTCTAAAGTTGGGATGTGACAAAGTTGGTGTCAGAGCTGTAGTTTTTAAGAGTCTAGTTTAGACTTGTTTTATATGAGTTGTTTAAGTATAATCCTAGAGCATAGGAATTTTCCTGTCATGTCATTTGCAGTTTATCGCTAGCATAGTAATCCTTGTTATTGTTTGCTTGCTTTACAATTCTTTTGATAGATGACTAAGAAGATTACCCCTGCTCGAGGACCGCGACCTAGAGGATCCCGTGTGACCGGTAAGAGGACTTGGCCGGAGATGTTTGACAAAGTCATATCTGTGATTCACCTCGTGAGGGAGTAGACCCCTGACAAAGAGGAGGAACCCGAGGAGTGCCTAGATCCTAATTGGGTTTGTTGTAAGATTTAGAAATTGGAGGATGACTATTCATACTTGAATGAGGAAAACTAATGTCTTAAGCTTATGATTCATGCTTTGAAGGAGGATGTGGAGCAACTTAAGACATAAGGGAGACTACTCATCAGCGAGGTTTGCATCTTTGACTAATAGTTGTCAAGATGGAAATCTTCTTTGTTACTAATGTGACAGTAGTGGCCATGTCGCTCTTGATTACCCTGGTGGTGGACACACGAGAGCTAAGACAAGTAGATGGTGATAATCAACCTAACGGCATAGTACTTTATATGACATGAATGATATTTCCTTTGACTGTCTAGTTGCTTAGTTGGAAGTAATTTCATTTGCTACTTTGATATGATTAACTTACCATGATAGGAAGTTAATTTCATAGCATGAGATATATGCTATGTGATATGTGCTAAAACTATATGATATGTGCTTAGTGATTTGATAAGATAAATGCATGATGATTATGCTAGTACAATAGTGGGGTTAAATGGGTTAGAATAGGGAATTAGTACTAAATTCCCTTATCATGATAAGCAGAATGTCACCCAAAAAGAAGGTTCCCGTAGCTGCCTAGCTGGTCAGGGCAAATGATGATGTCATATCAGACATTGCATCGAATGTTACCTCAGCACCTATATGGTTAAGAGAAAGATCTAACTCAAGGGCATCGACTATAGGCTCCATCAAGCAAGCATCTTTGCAAAAGGTGCAAGCTATGTGTGAGGAAATGAGAGACTTGCGCAAAGAATTGGATGACCTGTGAGCTCAAAAGAGGGAAGTATCGCCAACATAGGAAAGAAATGGAGTTTCACCTCCTATGGTAGTGGCACCGGCAAGGAGGGAAAGGAAGTGGCTACCTATTGACAGAATGATAGTTTCATAGTTGAAGAAGCTCCAACCACCTACTTTCTATGGCTAGGAAGGTGATGATTCGTATGAGTTCTTGGATGAGATGGACAAGCTAGTCCATTGGTTATTTTGCTCAGATGCTCGAGTAATTGAGTTGGTACGACTCTAACTCAAGAAGGAAGCTTAGTATTAGTATGAGAGAAATATTAAAGAATGACTTTATGGGGCAGACCCACCTATATAGGTAGAGTTTAAATAAGAAGTGATGGATCAGTTCTAGCCAAAAAGAGAAAGGCAAGATAGAGCATTGCAGTTCAAGCAATTGAAGCAAAAGCCAGGGATGTCCATATCAGATTATGCTAAGAAGTTTAATCAACTTAGCTGATTTGCCATCAACATCGTTCCTACTAAAGCTAATCGCGTTAATCACTTTCTAAAAGGGTTGATACTGATAAGCGTACCTAGCCCATGTAATTGATACTAATAAGGAGGCTGCCATTCGAGACAAGAGCATTCTAGTAGTGGATGAGTTCATGGATGTATTTCCAATAGATTTACCTAGATTACCGCCTAATCGTGAGATTAAGTTCAACATTGAACCGCTACCTAGTATGCAACCTATATCAATACCGCCATATCGTATGGCACCAATGGAGCTGAAAGAATTAAAGACACAATTCCATGATCTACTTGACAAGGGTTTTATCCGACCAAGCAGTTCGCCATGGGGCATTCTAGTACTATTTGTGAAGAAGAAGGATGGCTCGTTCTAGATGTGCATTGAATATTGCCAGCTTAACAAAGTCACTATGAAGAATAGGTATCCTTTGCTAAGGATTGATGATCTTTTTGATCAATTGCAAGAAGCTGGTCACTTCTCCAAGATCGACTTAATGTCTAACTATCATCAACTAAAGATCCATAGAGAAGACATCTGCAAGACTACTTTTCGTACTAGATATGGACACTATGAGTTCATGGTTTTACCATTCAGATTGACAAATGCTCCTGCTGCTTTCATAGACTTGATGAATTGAGTATTTAGACTTTTCCTTAACAAGTTCATGATCGTGTTCATTGACGACATCCTGATTTACTCAAAGAATAAAGAACATGAAGAACATTTGAGAATAATGCTTCAAATGCTATGTGATCACTAACTCTATGCTAAGTTATCTAAGTATGAGTTTTGGATGGAGTCTGTCAACTTTCTTGGACATGTAGTAGTAAGGAAGGGATTCAAGTTAATCCTAAGAAAGTTGAAGTAGTAACAAGTTGGCCATGGCCCACAATGGTTTCAAAAGTATGGAGTTTCTTAGGCATGGCTAGGTATTATCGCAGATTTGTATAGGACTTTTCTAAGATAGCAGCCCCATTGACCAAGCTAACAAGAAAGCAAGTTAAGTTCAATTGAGAAGAGTCCTGTGAGAATACTATTCAGAACCTCAAGAAGTGTTTGATATCGGCCCTAGTTTTGGCATTACCAGAAGGAGAAGAAGGGTTCACTGTCTATTGTGATGCCTCATGAGTAGAACTTAGATGCATCTTGATGCAGAATGGGAAAGTCATTGCCTATGCATCACGACAGCTTAAGAAGTATGAAGTTAATTGTCCTACTCATGATTTGGAGTTAGCTTCCATAGTTTTGCTCTCAAAATCTGGAGACATTACATGTATGGAACAAAGTGTTAGATCTACACGGATCATAAGAGTCTTCAGTATTTCTTGAGCCAAAGAGACCTTAACTTGAGGCAAAGGAGTGGATTGAACTATTAAAGGACTACGACTATCAAATTCTTTACCATCTTGGAAAGGCAAACGTGGTGGCGGCTGCCTTGAGTCAAAAATTGATGGGAAGCCTAGCTCATATGACTGTGCAAAAAAGGTTGATTGTGAATGAATTAAAGAAATTATTTAGTCAAGGCTTGAAGCTAGAGAATGGTGGATTGAGAGTTTTAGTGGCTCATTTTCAAGTAAGACTTAGGTTAATAGAAGAAATAAAGAATTCACAAAATAAGGATCCACGCATGGTGAAGTTGAAGGATGGGACAAAAGAAGGGAAGCACTTTGAGTTCAAAGTGGTCAATGGAATTTTAAAGAGCAGGAATAGAGTATGTGTGCCTGATGTGGATGGATTAAGGGAAATGATACTAAAAGAGGCTTAGCAGACACCTTACTGTGCTTATCCTAGAACTACCAAGATGTATCATGATGTGAAAGCTAACTATTGGTGGCCTGGACTGAAGAAGGATGTGGCTAAGTTTGTAGCATCCTGCCTGATTTACTAATAAGTCAAGTTTAAGCATCAATGACCCTCAGGATTGTTATAAGAAATTTGATTACCTGAATGGAAATAGGAGCGCATCATTATGGACTTCATCGTTGGTTTACCTAGAACCTCAAAAGGGTATGACTCTATATGGGCCATAGTAGAACAATTGACAAAGTCTACTCATATTTTAGGAGTTAGGACTACATATTTCACAACTCAGTATACACAGTTGTATATGGACGAGATTGTGAAACTTCACAGAGTGCCAACTTCCATTATCTCAGATCGAGGCACTCAATTCACCTTAAGGTTCTGGCAGAAGTTGCAAGAAGCGTTAGGGACACAACTGAATTTCAATACTGCATTTCATCCTCAAACGGATGGACAGTCATAAAGGACAATTCAAATACTAGAGGATATGTTAAGGATGTGTGTTCTGGATTTTGATGGTAGTTAGGATAAGTACTTACCTTTGATTGAATTCGCTTACAACAACAGCTATCATTTGTCCATTGGCATGGCACTGTATGAAGCACTATATGGGAGGAAATATCGTTCTCCAGTTTGTTGGGTCAAGCCTGAAGATAAATATATGAAAATGCCAGAATTGCTTAAGGAGACTACTAAAAAGTACCTTTGATTCAAAAGCGATTGAAAATAGCCTTCAGTAGGCAAAAGAGTTATATAGATCCTAAGTGAAAAGACATCCATTTTGCCATGAGAGATCACGTGTTTTTAAAGGTCTCTCTAATGAAAGGTGTTATGAGATTTGGCAAGAAAGGAAAGTTATTGCCTCACTTCATTATTCCTTTTGAAATCTTATATAAGGTTGGAGAAGTATCTTATAGACTTGCCCTGCCTCTAACTATAGTGCATGTGTATCCAGTGTTTCACATCTCTATGTTAAGGAAGTATGTGCTAGATTCATCTCATGTCCTCTCACCTTCAGACATAATGTTAGATGAGCAATAATCCTATGAGGAGTCACCAATAGCTATAGTGGATCAACAAGTGAAGAGATTAAGAAATAAAGAGATACCCATGATTAAGGTCCAATGGCGAAATCATGGGATAGATGAGTGCACTTGGGAAACCGAGGAGGAGATGCGACAGAAGCATCCTCAACTTTTCAAGATTAGTTAGGAAAAGAGTGAGTGTCAAAAGAAAGAATTAGTGAGTGAAGAAGAAAATGAAGTACTTTCAAATTGAGTGAAACATGAGTGATTGAGTGGCAATACTTGAGTGAAACACATGAGGGAGTGAAGTGAGGTATTATTTTACTTTACTAACATTCTTTTCAGGTTTTTTACAATGGAAGTTGATTAAGAATTTCAAAAAGAATTAATGGCTATTAGGTAAGAAGTAGGTATGCAGATATTAAAGGATGAAGAATGTAATGATGTTTTTCATACAAGATGTCACATCCAAGATAGAGTATACCATATGATCATTGATAGATTGAGTGTTGTCAATTTTGCAAGCCTTGAGCCAGTTGAGAAATTAAATTTGCCCACTAGAAAGAATCCAAGGCCACACTTATTATATTTATTGGATAAATATGTCAAGATTAAAGAGCAAGCTTTAGTTTCATTCTCTCTAGGAAGATATAAAAGTGAAGATTGGTGTGATTTTGTACCAATGAATGTGACACATGTTTTGTTTGGAAAGCCATAGATACGTTTTAGTCAAGCAAAACACATCAAATCTACTAACCACTACAAAGTTTCACTAAAAGATGGTAAGCATGCTACCCTTGCTCCTCTTTCTCAAGAAGAATTGTATGAAGATCAAGTGAAGATACAAAGAAAAAGTGAGGAAGAACATCAAAGACAAAATGGCGTTGTTGAGCTTGTAGTGACAGAATTAAGTGTGTCAAAAAGGGAGAATGAAGGTGATGAGAGTTTCAAAAAGGAGGAAAGCAGTGTGCAAAATAAAATTGTGGAAGTGACTCATGAAGATGACTTAAAACCTTTGGAGCTTATAAGTGAAGAGTCCTCATTAAAGGTTGAAGAAGTTATTGAAAATGAAGAAATTCCAATCTACAATCCTCCTCAAGTAGTTGTTGAAAATAAAGCTAAGTTTGTTGTAAATAGTGGAAAAGGAAAAGAAAAAGAGTGCATAAAGAATGAGAGTGAAAAGGAAAAGAGTGAGTGTCAAAAGAAAGAATTAGTGAGTGAAGAAGAAAATGAAGTACTTTCAAATGTGAATGTAAAGGTCCATGTATTTGTCAATTAGATAAAGGATAATAATTCCTAACCTTTTAGTTAAATATCATGCATTGCATAATTTTATACATTAAATATTTTAACAAATTACATTCATACATAAAATATTTCCGCATAATATATTATTTCAAAATTAATTTTGCTTTCTATCTTAGTTTTCTTTTATACAAGATTTTATAGAGAAAGAATTAGTTCAAAGAA
>CANTUT010000267.1:190000-192500 GCA_947687605.1 Reutealis trisperma | reverse complement strand
ATTTTTCATGTAAACACAACAAAAATCATTTTAGAATTTAAATCCATATGAATTGGCCACTCTTGGTGTTGTTTATACATAAAAATTCAACTTTTGAATTATAGAGCATAAAAATATAAGTTTTATTGTTTTTGGTATTTTTTGGTCATTTTAGAAATATGTAAACAGGTTGTTTAAACTATTATTTTTCATTCAATCATAGCAAATATTAGTTTAGAACACATCCATACATGATTTGGCAGCCATAAATAGGATTTATACAAAAAAATTTCAAGTTTAAAGGCTTAGGTGAAAAATCATAAGTTTTCGCGCTTTCCGCGCTTTTCATTCATTTTAGCAATAAACAGACACATAATTCAAATCATTATTTTTCATCTAAACAAAACAAAAATCATATTAGAGAACTTCCTCATACAAATCAGTAGCCATATGTCCATTCAAGAATAAAAATTTCCAACTTCCAAGTTCTAACACAAAAACCTTAAACTCCTTTGTTTTTCGAAACTTTCCGGTCATCACAGAAATATGCAGAAATATTATTTAATCCAATATTTTCCATCAAATCAAAAATCAATTTAGAACACAACCATACACAAATCGCACCCCCCCCCCTCCCCTTATGATGTTTATGCATAAAAATTGTGATTTTAAGTTATAGAATTCACCTTTGGAGAAATCTCGCGAAAAGAATCGTGTTTTCGGTAGAAAATAGATTTTCTCTCCCAAAAACTCACCCAAACAGAATTAAATCTGTAAAAATCAGTAATCAACTAGTTCAAAATAATTTTCCCATAATTTATTTCATAGAAATCAGTTTAGAAATCGAAAGACAAGAAAAACTTATGATTATGGTCAAGAAATCGCAAAATAGAAAGGTGTTTTCTTAATTTCGGTAGAGAGAAATATTTTGAGAGAATTTTCTGCCAAGATACAGAAAGAATAAGAGAATGGCTATTGGAACCTTGGTTTGGCTGAAATTTAGATTATATATTAGGGTTTGGGTAAAATTTCCACTAATACTCTTAATGAACTAGGTTAGGAGGATTTTGGTGTAGTGGGCTTTTGGGTATTTAGGCTTTTATTTAAATTTTCAGGCTAAATAAAAATTAAAATAAAAAGAATATTTTTCTTATTAATTCTGTAACATTTCCCCCAAAAATATTTATTTTAAAATATTTTAAAAATACTCATAAAATTATTTTATGCTTAAAAATTGTCTTATGCATGAAAATTTCATTTTATTAAAAATAAATTCTTTTACACAAATGCACTTCATGTAAATCATTTATTTCACAATAGTAACTCAATTTATGCATATTAAAATTAATCTAATATGCCACATATTCATCAGTCACTTAAATCACAAATTTTCACACAAGCACACACTTAACCTTAATAGTTCTAAATCAAGAAATTTTTCACGAAAATTCCTAGGGTGGGTGTGGGTTGTTACAATTTACAAGTTTGAAATTTTAAATTTGATCTCCATTTTGATTGGTGGTAGAATAACAAAATAGTCATTTCATTGTCATCTTTTAAATCAATAAAAGGTTCAAATGAGCTTGAATTGGAGCTCGAGGTTAAACTTGCTTTTAATCTTAAGGATGGTGCTTTTGACAATCCTGGTTTAGAAGAAGCAAAGGCTAATCAGTTTTCCATGATTTGTTACACCATTTAGAAGAATTTTTCCTCTAATTTAGCTATGGATAATTTTGGAATAACAAATGATTTTTGTGCCAAAAAGATTGTGATTTCTTAAGGGCACTACATGAAGTTATTTTTTATTAGCCAGTTTTGGACCTTGGTTGTAGTCACATTATTTTCAAAGGAATGCCACCATTTGATTTTAAATCTTTTGATGAGATTGTATTGACAATCCTAAGTTTGATGATAAGCAAAATACCAAATAAGTACACAGGGCAGAAAAAATTTTGAACAAAATTAGAGAAAATGATTGAATCTTTTTTCTATTTCTGCTGGTTTGAAATGCTATTTGAAAAGGTCAAAATAGGGCTTAATCTCAAGGATTAAGGTTTTAGGTAGATTCCAAAGTGGTTCCACCATTGTATGAACCAATAGGGTATTTTTTGTGTTTGAAAATTCCTATCAAAATAAAATAGCCAAGAATGACTATGTTTATGGTTTTGAAGGAAGAAGGCATTATACCATGCTTGTTTATAGTCCCAGTAACTGAAACTATGGCAATGGTTGACTCGGGTGTGGAGGTCAGTTGGGAAGGATTTTAAGGCTAAAAGATCTTTTCCCCAGTTTGAAGGGTGGATGATTTTCTTGATGATGCATGTGGAATATGCAGGATCAGGGTGTTTGTCATCCTCTTTGAAATGGGTAAATTTTACTGAGCCAGTGGTTTCCAAAATAGCTTGGTAGTATGATTAGGGTTTGGTTTTATCCCAAGGTGTATAATGCCATCCAGTTGGAAAAATTTACGTGGCTGCTTTAAATGGATTAGGATTGTAAAATCCTTCCTCCATTATCAAAA
>CANTUT010000267.1:182500-185000 GCA_947687605.1 Reutealis trisperma | reverse complement strand
TTTATCATCCCAGTAACTAGAAACTATGGCAATGGTTGACTCGGGTATGGAGGTCAGTTGGGAAGGATTTTACGACTGAAAGATCCTTTCCCCAGTTTGAAGGGTGGATGATTTTCTTGATGATGCATGTGGAATATGCAGGATTAGGGTGTTTGTCATCCTCTTTGAAATGGGTAAATTTTACTGAGCCAGTGGTTTCCAAAATAGCTTGGTATTATGATTAGGGTTTGGTTTTATCCCAAGGTGTATAATACCATCTAGTTGGAAAAATTTACGTGGCTGCTTTAATGGATTAGGTTTGTAAAATCCTTCCTCCTTTATCAAAATTATTTGAAAATGGATTTTTTTTCTAAATACTCAGATGTTTCAAGAACTTTTTATTTTTTTGATAAAATAATTTCCTTGTAACAACCCACACCCACCCTAGGAATTTTCGTGATAAATTGCTTGAATTAGAATTTATAAGGTTGAGTGTGTGCTTGTGTGAATGTTTGTGATCTAAGTGATTGATGAGTATTAGGCATATTAAATTAATTTTAATATGCATAATATGTGTTGCTATTTGTGAAATAAATGATTTACATGAAGTGCATTTGCATAAAAGAATTTATTTTAAATAAAATGAATTTTCATGCATAAAACAATTTTTAGCATAAAATAATTTTATGGGTATTTTTAAATATTTTTAAATAAATATTTTGAGGGAAATATTCCATAATTAAAAAAAAGAAAAATATTATTTTTATTTCTAAACCTTCAGCTGAAATTTTTAAAGAAAAAGGCCCATTACCCAAAAGTCCACTACACAAAAATGCCTCCTAACTTATTTCATTAAGGGTAATAGTGGAAATTCCACTCCAACCCTAATATATATTCAAATTTTCAGCCAGCAAGGGTTTTCCAGCAGCCACTCCCTCATTCTTTCTGTATTCTAGTAGAAAAACCTCTCAAAATAATTCTCTCTACTGAAATATCGAAAATAATTTACCGTTTCGCGATTTCATGACTGTAATCGTAAGTTTTAATCTCTTTCGATTTCTAAACTGTTTTCTATGAAATAAATTATGGAAAAATTATTTTGAATTATTTGATTACTAATTTCTACAGATTCAATTCTGTTTGAGTGAATTTTTGGGAGAGAAAATTTATTTTCTACCAAAAACACGATTCTTTCCGCAAGATTTCTCCAAAGGTGAATTCTATAACTTAAAATCACAATTTTATTGCATAGACATCATAAAGGGGGGGGGGGGGGGGTCAGCAATTTGTATTTATTTGCATTCTAAACTGATTTTTGATTTGTTTTGATGAAAAAATATTGCATGAAATAATATTTCTGTATATTTCTGCGATGACCGAAAAGTTTCGAAAAACAAAGGAATTCAAGATTTCGTGTTAGGATTTAGAAATTGGAAAATTCTATTATTTCATAAATACATGGCTGCTGATTTGTGCGAATTGGTGTTTTAATGTGACATTTATTTTGTTTAGATGAAAAATAATGACTTAAATCACGTGTCTGTTTATCGCTGAAATAAATGAAATGCGCGGGAAAGCGCGAAAACTCATGATTTTTCACCTAAGCCTTTGAACTTAGAATTTTTTTTGTATAAACCTTACCTATGGCTGCTGATTTCTGAGATAATGTGTTCTAAACTAATATTTTCAATGATTGAATGAAAAATAGTGGTTTAAACAACCTGTTTGCATATTTCTGAAATGACCAGAAATACTGAAAACAAGGAAAACTCATGTTTTGTGCACTATAATGCAAAAGATTGAATTTTTATATATCAATGGCACCAATAGTGGCCGATTCTTATGTATTTGAGTTCTAAAATGATTTTTGTTATGCTTACATGAAAAATCTTGGTTTAAATCATGTTTTTACATATTCCTGAAATAGACGGAAAAACACGAAAAGAAGAAGAATTTGGTTTTCACCTTAAAGATGCATTCGGCCGACATGGACCATTGTGTCTAAATGTTTATAAATTTTATGTGATGTGTATTGGTGATTGTTGACATGTATGTATGTATAATAAATGATGAAATTGTATGTTTATTGAAGGTATGATCCTAGATAAGCTTAAACGTGTTTTGGTATACTTAAGGTATCTTGATATCATATTGTGGTTAGAATGCAAATGTGATTGAGGAATTTGGAACTAGATGTCATGATGACTTGATGATGAATTAGATAAGCTTAAACGTGTTTTGGTATACTTAAGGTATCTTGATATCATATTGTGGTTAGAATGCAAATGTGATTGAGGAATTTGGAACTAGATGTCATGATGACTTGATGATGAATATATGGTTATAAGTTAATGAAGTGAAAGAGATCATAAGAGTTAAGCATGACATTTGAAGGATTAATTATTAAGCTGACATGTATGGAAGTGTAAAGTGAACTAAGATAATTGATAAGTGAATTGATATTAAGGTAATGATAATGTGATGACCTTAAAAAGGTATTGATATGATTGCAATGTGTTTT
>CANTUT010000267.1:5000-177500 GCA_947687605.1 Reutealis trisperma | reverse complement strand
TTCAGTCTAGCTGAATTTTTGAAAGAGAAATCAATTTTTCCACCAAAAACACAACCCTCTCTATGCGAATCCTTCAAAGATGAACCCTAAAACTCAAAATAGGAAATTTCGTACATAAACACAAGGGCGGCTGCTGATTCCTACATTATTTTGTTTAAAATTGATTTTTTTTTTATGTTTAGATGAATAATATTGATTTAAATCATATTTCTATGTATTACTGTAATGATCGAAAAATACCGAAGAGCAAGAGAACTCATGATTTTCACTCTACAACCTAAAATTAGAATTTTCATGCATATGGATTACCTATGGCTTCCAATTTGTATATATTTGGATTCTAAACTGATTTTTGTTATGTTTGGATGAAGAATGATAGTTTAAATCATGTGTTTATATATTATTGTAATGACCGAAAAGTACCAGAAATAAGAAAGATTCATGGTTTTCATCCTAGAATCTAAAGTTGGAATATTTTCATGCATATATAAATATATAGGTGTCAATTTGTGCATTGAAGTATTCTAAATTGATTTTGGTTATGATTATATGAAAAATCTTGGTTTAAACCAAGTTTTTGCATATTACTGTAATGAACGAAAAGTGCGAAAAATAAGAAAAATTCATATTTCTTCTTGTTATGTAATTGAGCCAACATGGGATTTCAATCCCAATGTTTATAATTTTTATGTGACATATTTTAATGATTATTGACATGTATACATGAATGATAAAGATTAAATTATATGTTGGTTGAAGGAATAACTCTAGACAGGTCTAGAGACAATTATGGTTTCCTAACTTTAATTCTATGTTGTGATTGATATGTGTATATGATTAAGTGATATGAGAAAAATGTTTTTATGATGAGTTATTAATGAATTAATGATCTTAAATGGATAATGAGATTGATTGAATGAATTGGCTATAAGAGATAAGCATGACTCTTAAAGGGTTACTTGTTAAGATGACATATATGGAAAGTATTAAGTGTACTAAGTTGAATGTTAAATTAGATTGATAGTAAGATAATGATATATTGTGTTTGACTTTTGAGAAGTCATAATATGGGTTATAATGTGATTTCATGTGGGCCTATAAAGGCAAAGTATGCAAGACTTTAAAAGTCAACATGTTATGTGCAAGTGATGAGTGCACTTTTAAGTGCAACTCTAAGTTTATATGAATATTGTATGTGCAGGAGGTAGTTATGGGATAGGATAGCATGATATTAAGCAAGTGCTAAGTATTAAATTAAATATTATGTTAGTGTTTGAGGAGTAGTAGAAGTTCAAAGGATCTACAAGTACTAGGAGCAAAGGAACCACAAGGTGAGTAAACATTATGTTTCAAGTTATAAGTATAAGTTACCATATTTTTGTGAACCTTCGATATCTTGAAACCCAAGTTTTTTTCTATCTTTAATTATGACTATAACCTAAGTTTTTTTCTATCTTTATTTATGACTATATGATTTCTCTGTTAAGCTTGGGTTGCCAAAGGATAATTAGTCCAAAACTATTTTTGTGTAACAACCCACACCCAACCTAGGAATTTTCATGATAAATTGCTTGATTTAGAACTATTAAGGTTAAGTGTGTGCTTGTGTGGAAATTTGTGATTTAAGTGATTGATGAGTATGTGGCATATTAAATTAATTTTAATATGCATAAAATGAGTTGCTATTGTGAAATAAATGATTTACATAAAGTGCATTTGAATAAAAGAATTTGTTTTAAATAAAATGAATTTTCATGCATAAGATAATTTTTAAGCATAAAATAATTTAATGAGTATTTTTAAAATATTTTAAAATAAATATTTTTGGGGGAAATATTACAGAAATAATAAGAAAAATATTCTTTTTATTTTAATTTTATTCAGCCCGAAAATTTAAATAAAAGCCCAAATACCCAAAAGCTCACTACACAAAAATCCTCCTAACCTATTTCATTAAGGGTATTAGTGGAAATTTCACCCCAACCCTAATATATATTCTAAATTTTAGCTAGACCAAGGTTCCAGCAACCATTCTCTTATTATTTCTGTATCTTGGCAAAAAAATCATCCCAAAATATTTCTTTCTACCGAAATTAAGAAAACACCTTTCCATTTCGCGATTTCTTGACCGTAATCGTAAGTTTTTCTTCTCTTTCGATTTCTAAACTGATTTCTATGAAATAAATTATGGGAAAATTATTTTAAACTGGTTGAATACTGATTTTTATAGATTTAATTTTTTTTGGATGAGTTTTTGGGAGAGAAAATTCTATTTTCTACCAAAAACACGATTCTTTCCGTGAGATTTCTCCAAAGGTAAAATCTATAACTTAAAATCATAATTTTTGTGCACAAACATCATGGGGGGGGGGGGTGATTTGTGTATGGTTGTTTTCTAAACTAATTTTTGATTTGTTTTGATGGAAAATATTGGATTAAATAATATTTATGCATATTTCTGTGATGACCAGAAAGTTTCAAAAAACAAAGAAGTTCCAGGTTTTTGTGTTAGAACTTGGAAGTTAGAAAATATTATTCTTGAATGGACATATGGCTATCAATTTCTATGAGGAAGTGCTCTAATATGATATTTGTTTTTTTTAGATGAAAAATAATGATTTGAATCATGTGTCTGTTTATCGCTGAAATGAACGAAAAGCGCGAAAACTCATGATTTTTCACCTAAGCCTTTAAACTTGGAATTTTTTTGTATAAATCCCATCTATGGCTGCCGAATCATGTATGGATGTGTTCTAAATTGATATTTTCTATGATTGAATAAAAATAATAGTTAGACAACCAATTTACATATTTCTGAAATGACCAAAAAATACCAAAAATAAGAAAACTCATGGTTTTGTGTTCTATAATTCAAAAGTTGAATTTTTTGTATAAACAACACTATGTGTGGCCGATTATTATGAATTCAAATTCTAAAATGATTTTTGTTGCATTTACACAAAAAATATTAGTTGAAACCATGTTTTTACATATTTCTAAAATAGACAGAAAGTGCGAAAAGAAGAAGAATTTAGTTTTCTTCCTTGGTGATGCATTCAGCCTACATGAATCTTTTTGTCCCAATGTTTATAATTTTTATGTGATGTGTTGTGATGATTATTGACATGTAGGTATGTATAATAAATGATAAAATTGCATGTTAGTTGAAGGTATGATCCTAAATAAGCTTAAATGCATTATGGTATATTTAAGGTATACTTAAGGTATCTTAACCTTATATTGTAATTAGAATACAAATATGATTAGGAAATATGGAACTAGATATTATGATGACTTGATAATAAATACATGGTTTTGAGTTGATGAAGTGACAATTGAATAAAAAGGATCATAAGAGTTAAGCATGACACTTGAAAGGTTAATGGTTAAGTTGACATGAATGGAAGTGTAAAGTGTATTAAAATGATTGTTAAAGTAAAATGATATTGAGGTAATAATATTATGATGAACTTAAAAGGGTATTAATGTGATTGTAATGTGATATCAAGAGAGCCTATAAGGCCTAAGTATGCAAGACTTTCAAAGTCAACGTGTTATGTGCAAGTGACGAGTGCACGTATGTGCAGACTCTAAGTGTATATGTATGCTATATATGTATGGGTAGTTATGGGATAGGAGCATCATGAGTAAATAAATACTAAGTATTAAATTAAATATTATGTTAGAGTTTGAGGAGCTTTAAAAGTGCAAAGGGACTACGTATACTAGGAGCAAAGGAACCCCAAGGTGAATAAACACTATGTTCATGTTACAAGTGCAAGTAACCTTTTGTTATGTTACAAATATGTGATAACATGTTATGTGAGCCTTTGTGATCATTGAAACCCAAGTTCTTTCCATTTTAAATATTATTATATGATTTCTTTGTCAAGCTTGGGTTGCCAAAGGATATTTGGTCCAAAACTAGTTTGTTTATCCAATGAGAACTTCTTGTGATTAACACCCTAACTTGTTCTGGAACTACACTATCATTATATCTTTTGTTTGAAAGCTAAACCACTATTGTTATTGGAATACATGTTATTATTGCCTTACGTGATATTGTTAATTGTGGTTATGATTAGCTCTAGCTATGGTACCTTTTACCCTTTACGAAGAATCCTCGTGCCAATGTGGGTAATCATCGGAACCTGTGCACATGGTCTTAATCCGTTGGATAGGGGCAGTGTATCCATCTCAGCTAGAAGGGGCAGTTATAGCCGTGGAGCCTGATCAGCTTCATGCCTTATAAGTGATAAGAGTTGGAATTTGGTATAAGGCCACCTCTCCTTAAGTGTTTGAGTGATAGAGCAATAGCCTTCATTCATCATAAGTGATAAGTGTGATTTTTGCAAACTTGCCAAATTGAACCTTTGCTAAATTGCAACCTGATTCATGAACTATAAATCATGAACTATGTGTATAAGTTATGTGTTTCCTTTTCAAAGGAATATGTGATATGTATGTGCCTTATTGTTTACTCATTGAGATCATCTATCTCACCCCCTTTTTCTTTATATGGTTCTAGGTGAGCAAATGTGGGGAGGCAAGGTGATGGCTCAAGCATTCTACTTTGCTTGGGGAATTCTTTGTCCAAGTTATCAATAATACTAATTTATGGAATCTTGTCATTAGATGCTATGGGAATGTTGATTGATACTTATTGATATATATTATTATTTTCCTTATGGATTTTATATGTAATGATTCATTTTAGACTTTCGCAATTTAAGGTATTCATCTAAATGTTTTAAACAAGTTATTGTAAGAGGTTGGTAAGATCCTAGGCATAATTTGTTTATTTGTAAGTGGGTTCTACAAGCGTGGGTGACTTTATATCTCCCCATGTTCTAGGACCATCATATATCTAAGGTTGGGATGTGACAAAGGTGGTATCAGAGCCGTAGTTTTTAAAAGTCTAGTTTAGGCTTGTTTTATATGAGTCGCTTAAGTATAATCCTGGAGCATAGGAATTTTCCTATCATGTCACTTGCAGTCTATCACTAGCATAGTTTCGCGAAAATTCTAGTAGATTTTAATAATCCTTGTTATTGTTTGCTTGCCTTTCGATTCTTCTAACAGATGACCAAGAAGATTACACCTGCTCAAGGACCGCGACCCAGAGCACCCCGTGTAACTTGTAAGAGGACTTAACTGGAGATGTTCGAGAAAGTCATAACTATGATTCGGCCCACGAAGGAGGAGACCCCTAACAAAGAGGAGGACCCTGAGGAGTGCTTAGATCCTGATTGGGTTTATAGTAAGATCCAAAAATTGGAGGATAACTATTCATACTTGAAGGAGGAAAACCGATGTCTTAAGGTTATGATTCATGCACTAAGAGAGGATATGGAGCAACTCAAGTCAAGGATTGTTGAGCATAGAGGAGATTACTCGCCAATGAGGTCTGCATCTTTAACTAATCGCCATCAAGATAGAGATCTTCTTTGCTACCGATGTGGCAATAGTGGCCATGTCGCTCTTGATTGCTCTAGAGGTGGACACGAGAATTAGGCCGAGTAGATATGATGATCGACATAATAACATAGCACTTTATATGATATGAATGATTTTCCTTGATTGGCTAGTTACCTAGTATGAGATGATTTCCGTCGTTATTATGGTATGGTGTGATATTATGAGATATATACTACATGATTATGGTATGTGATATGTGCAAAACTATATGATATGCGATTCATACATGACATGTGCTTAGTGATGTGATATGGTAAATGCATGATAATGTGTGCTAGGATAAGGGGAGACTAAATGGGTTAGGATAGGGGATTAGTACTAAATTCCCTTATTATGATAGACAAAATGCCTCTCAAGAAGAAGGTTCGCACAGTTGCCTAATCCATTAGGGTTAATGATGATATTATATCGGACATTGCATCAAATGCTGCCTCTGCACTTGTACGGTCAAGAGAAAGATCCAACTGAGATTAAAGATTAATAGGTATAATGTTATGAGGTATGAAATGCTTACATGTTACTATGGTTTAATATATGAATTATATAGAGTTATTAAATGATAATTGTGATTGATGTCATAGGAAGAAAATGATAATTGTGATTGATGTCATAGGAAGAGAAATGATAGTTAGTAATGATCAGTAGGAGGATGAAATAAATTAGTTACAGTATATATACATAAGTATACAGTATGAAGTAAATGAAGTATATTAAGGAATTTGGGTTTTAGATACTATCATGTACTAGAATAGCAAGAAAGGTAGGAATTTCTCTATCTAGAATAGCAAGAAAAGTAGGAATTTCTCTATCACTTATGTAGATATCGAGTATAGTTAGAGGAGGAATATTTATCTAGTGTGACTTGAAAGAAGATGGTATCATCCCCATCTAAAGTTCTAGTGCAAAATGTTTAATTGATTCTGGTGCTACCCATTCTTTTGTGTCACCTTGTTTTGCTAAGTACCTGGGTATAGATAAAGAATTAATGAGTGAACCGTTAGTAATATCAACTCCTTTAGGGGAAGTGATGGAAGTAAAGTATGAGTATAAGGGTTGTGATGTAGGCATTAATGGACAAACACTTTTGGTAATATTGCTAGAATTAGACGTACTAGAATTTGATGTGATATTAGGGATGGATTGGTTGTATGAGCATGCAGCTTGTATCGACTATAGAAAGAAACTTATCGAGTTTCAAACTAGAGATGGGAAGGAGTTTGTATACCAAGGAGATAGGAATAAGAATCCTCTGAACTTGGTATCAGCCTTGGGAGCGAGATAGATATTAAGGAAAGGATGCCAAGCATACCTAGCCTATATAATCGACATTGATAAGGAAGCTACCATTCGAGACGAGAGCATTTTAGTGGTGGATGAGTTCATGGATGTTTTTCCAGAAGATTTACCTGGATTACCCCCTGATCACGAGATCGAGTTCAACATTGAATTGTTACTTGGTACGCAATCGATATCGATACTACCATATTGTATGGCACTAATGGAGCTTAAGGAGTTAAAGACAAAATTGCACGATCTACTTAATAAGGGCTTCATCTGACCAAGTAGTTCACCATGGGGTGCTCCAGTGTCGTTCATGAAGAAGAAAGATGGCTCGTTCCGAATGTGCATTGACTATCGCCAGCTTAACAAAGTCACTGTGAAGAATAGATGCCCATTGCTGAGGATCGATGATCTTTTTGATCAATTGCAAGGAGCTAATCACTTCTCCAAGATTGACTTAAGGTCTGGCTATCATCAACTAAAGATCCGAGGAGAAGATATCTGCAAGACTGCCTTCTATACTAGATATGGACACTATGAGTTCACGGTTTTGCCATTCGGTTTGACGAATGCTCCTGCTGCTTCCATGGACTTGATGATTCAAGTATTCAAGCCATTCCTTGACAAATTCAAGATCATATTCATCGATGACATCCTAATTTACTCAAAGAATAAAGAAGAACATGAAGAACATCTGAGGATCGTGCTTTAAACATTATGTGATCACCAACTCTATGTTAAGTTATCCAAGTGTGAGTTTTGGATGGAGTCTGCCAACTTTCTTGGACATGTAGTAAGTAAGGAAGGGATTCAAGTTGATCCCAAGAAAGTTGAAGCAACAGTAAGTTGGCCAAGGCCCACAAGAATTTCAAAAGTATGAAGTTTCTTGGGCATGGCAGGATATTGTCGTAGATTCGTACAGGACTTTTCTAAGATAGCAGATCTATTGACCAAGTTGATGAGAAAGCAAGTTAAGTTCAATTGGGAAGAGTCCTATGAAAAGTGTTTTCAGAAGCTCAAGGAGTGTTTGGTATTAGCTCCAGTTTTGACATTACCAGAAGGAGAAGAGGGATTCACTGTCTATTGCGATGCTTCGAGAGTAGGACTTAAGTGTGTTTTGATGCAAAATGGTAAAGTCATCGCCTATGCATCACAATAACTAAAGAGACATGAAGTGAATTACCTTACTCATGATTTCGAATTTAGCCACAGTAGTGTTCGCTCTAAAGATCTGAAGACATTACATGTATGGGATGAAGTGTGAGATCTACACGGATCATAAGAGTCTTCAGTACATCTTGAGCCAAAGAGACCTCAACTTGAGACAAAGAAGATGGATTGAACTGTTGAAGGATTATGACTGTCAGATTCTCTATCATCCTGGGAAGGCGAATGTAGTGGCAGATGCCTTAAGTCGAAAGTCAATGGGAAGCCTAGCTTATGTGAATGTGAGAAGGAGGCCCACCGTGAAGGAACTAAAGGAATTGTTTAATCAAGGATTGAAACTGGAAATTAGAGGATCAAGAGCTTTATTGGCTCATTTTCAAGTAAGGTCTAAGTTAATGGAAGAAATAAAGGATTCACAAGATAGGGACCCATACATGGTGAAGTTGAAGGATGAGACGAAAGAAAGAAAGAATTCTGAGTTTGAGGTGGTTAATGGAACTTTAAAGTGCAAGAATAGAGTATGTGTGCCTGATGTGGATGGATTAAAAGAAAGGATATTGAAGGAGGCACATCAGACACCTTACTGTGCTCATCCTTGAACTACTAAGATGTACCATGATGTGAAAGCTAACTATTGGTGACCTGGATTGAAGAAAGATGTGGCTAAGTTTGTAGCATCCTGCCTAACTTGCCAGTAAGTCAAGTATGAACATCAGCGACCCTTAGGATTACTATAAGAGATTTGACTACCTGAATGGAAGTAGGAATGCATCACTATGGACTTTGTTGTTGGCTTGCCTAGAACCTTCAAAGGACATGACTCTATATGGGTCATAGTGGATAGATTGACAAATTCTGCTCATTTTCTAGGAGTTAAGACCACATATTCTGCGGCTCAGTATGTGCAATTATATATAGCTGAGATTGTGAAACTACATGGAGTGCCAATTTTTATCATCTCAGATCGAGGGACTCAATTCACCTCAAGGTTCTGGCAGAAGTTGCAAGAAGCATTAGGAACACAACTAGATTTTAGTATAGCGTTTCACCCTCAAACGGATGGCCAGTCTAAAAGAACAATTCAAACACTCGAGGATACGCCAAGGATGTGTGTCTTAGACTTTGGTAGTAGCTGGGATAAGTATTTACCCTTGATTGAATTCACCTACAATAATAGCTATCATTCGTCCATTGGTATGGCACCATATGAAGCATTGTATGGGAGAAAATTTTATTCTCCGATTTATTAGATTGAACCTAGAGACAAGCATATAGAAATGCCTAAATTACTTAAGGAGACTATTGAGAAAGTACCATTAATTTAAGATCAGCTGAAGACGACGTTCAGTCAGCAAAAGAGTTATGCAGACCCTAAGCGAAAGGAAATCCAATTTGCCATAGGAGATCACGTGTTCCTAAAGGTCTCTCTAATGAAAAGAGTTATGAGATTTGGCAAGAAAGGGAAATTGTCACCTCATTTCATTGGTCCTTTCGAGATCTTAGATAAGGTTGGAGAGGTGTCTTATAAACTTGCCCTGCCTCCAACTTTGGCACATGTGCACCCAGTGTTCCACATCTCAATGCTAAGGAAATATGTGTCAGATCCATCTCACGTTCTTGTACCTCCAGATATTACGTTAGATGAGCAACTATCCAATGAGGAGTCACTGTTAGCTATAGTGGATCAACAAGTAAAGAAGCTAAGAAATAAGGAGATACCCATGACTAAGGTTCAGTGGCAAAATCATGGGATATATGAGTGCACTTGGGAAGCAGAGGAAGAGATGCGATAGAAGCATCCTCAGCTTTTCAAGAGAAACTAGGTAAGGGTTTAAATTCACGGATGAATTTCTTTTAAAGGGGGGAGAATGTAACAACCGACACCCATCCTAGGAATTTTCGTGATAAATTGCTTGATTTAGAACTATTAAGGTTAAGTGTGTGCTTGTGTGGAAATTTGTTATTTAAGTGATTGATGAGTATGTGGCATATTAAATTAATTTTATTATGCATAAAATGAGTTGCTATTGTGGAATAAATGATTTACATGAAGTGCATTTGCATAAAAGAATTTATTTTAAATAAAATGAATTTTCATGCATAAGACAATTTTTAAGCATAAAATAATTTTATGAGTATTTTTAAAATATTTTAAAATAAATATTTTTGGGGAAATGTTACAGAAATAATAAGATAAATATTCTTTTTATTTTAATTTTATTTAGCCTGAAAATTTAAATAAAAGCCCAAATACCCAAAAGCCCACTACACAAAAATCCTCCTAACCTAGTTCATTAAGGTTATTAGTGGAAATTTCACCCCAACCCTAATATATATTCTAAATTTTGGCCAGACCAAGGTTTCAGTAGCCATTCTCTTATTCTTTCTGTATCTTGGCAGAAAAATCCTCCTAAAATATTTCTCTCTACCGAAATTAAGAAAACACCTTTTCGTTTCGCGATTTCTTGACTATAATCGTAAGTTTTTCTTCTCTTTCGATTTCTAAACTAATTTCTATGAAATAAATTATGGAAAAATTATTTTGAACTGGTTGAATACTGATTTTTATAGATTTAATTCTATTTGGGTGAGTTTTTGGGAGAGAAAATTCTATTTTCTACTGAAAACATGATTCTTTCTGCGAGATTTCTCCAAAGGTGAATTCTATAACTTAAAATCACAATTTTTATGCATAAACATCATAAGGGGGGGAGGCAATTTGTGCTGATTTTTTATTTGTTTTGATGGAAATATTGGATTAAATAATATTTTTGCATATTTTTGTGATGACCAAAAAGTTTCAAAAAACAAAGAAGTTTAAGGTTTTTCTGTTAGAACTTGGAAGTTATAAAATATTATTCTTGAATGGACATATGGCTACCGATTTGTATGAGGAAGTGCTCTAATATGATATTTGTTTTGTTTAGATGAAAAAAAATGATTTGAATCATGTGTCTATTTATCGCTGAAATGAACGAAAAGTGCAGAAAGCACGAAAACTCATGATTTTTCACCTAAGCCTTTAAACTTGGAATTTTTTTGTATAAATCCCATCGATGGCTACCGAATCATGTATGGATGTGTTCTAAATTGATATTTTCTATGATTGAATAAAAAATAATAGTTTAAACAACCTGTTTACATATTTCTGAAATGACCGAAAAATACTGAAAACAAGAAAACTCATGGTTTTGTGTTCTATAATTCAAAAGTTGAATTTTTATGTATAAACAACACTATGTGTGGCTGATTCTTATGAATTCAAATTCTACAATAATTTTTGTTGCATTTACATGAAAAATCTTGGCTCAAACCATGTTTTTACATATTTCTGAAATAGATGGAAAGTGCGAAAAGAAGAAGAATGTAGTTTTCTTCCTTGGTGATGCATTCGACCTACATGAATCTTTTTGTCCCAATGTTTATAATTTTTATGTGATGTGTTGTGATGATTATTGACATGTAGGTAAGTATAATAAATGATAAAATTGCATGTTAGTTGAAGGTATGATCCTAGATAAGCTTAAATGCATTATGGTATATTTAAGGTAGACTTAAGGTATCTTAACCATATATTGTGATTAGATTACAAATATGATTGGGAAATATGGAACTAGATGTTATGATGACTTGATAATAAATACATGGTTTTGAGTTAATGAAGTGACAATTGAATAAAAAGGATCATAAGAGTTAAGCGTGACACTTGAAAGGTTAATGGTTAAGTTGACATGTATGGGAGTGTAAAGTGTATTAAGATGATCGTTAAAGTAAAATGATATTGAGGTAATAATATTGTGATGACCTTAAAAAGGTATTAATGTGATTGTAATGTGGTATCAAGAGAGCCTATAAGGCCTAAGTATGTAAGACTTTCAAAGTCAACGTGTTATGTGCAAGTGACGAGTGCACGTATGTGTGGACTCTAGGTGTATGTGTATGCTATATGTGCATGGGTAGTTATGGGATAGGAGCATCATGAGTAAATAAATGCTAAGTATTAAATCAAATATTATGTTAGAGTTTGAGGAGCTTTAGAAGTGCCAAGGGACTATGTATACTAGGAGCAAAGGAACCCCAAGGTGGGTAAACACTATGTTCATGTTACAAGTGTAAGTAACATTTTGTTATGTTACAAATATGTGATAACATGTTATGTGAGCCTTTGTGATCCTTGAAACCCAAGTTCTTTCCATTTTAAATATTATTATATGATTTCTTTGTCAACCTTGGGTTGCCAAAGGACATTTGGTCTAAAACTAGTTTGTTTATCCAATGAGAACTTCTTGTGATTAACACTATAACTTGTATTCTTTCTAGAACCTCACTATCATTGTATCTTTTGTTTGAAAGCTAAACCACTATTGTTATTGGAATACATGTTATTGTTGCCTTACGTGATATTGTTAATTGTGATTACCATTAGCTCTAGCTATGGTACCCTTTACCCTTTACGTAGAATCCTCATGCTGATATGGGTAATCATCGGAACCTGTGCACATGGTCTTAATCCGTTGGATAGGGGCAGTGTATCCATCTTAGCTAGAAGGGGCAGTTATAGCCATGGAGCCTGATAAGCTTCATGCCTTATAAGTGATAAGAGTTAGAATTTGGTATAAGGCCACTTCTCCTTAAGTGTTCTAGTGATAGAGCAATAGCCTTTATTCATCATAAGTGATAAGTTTGATTTCTGCAAACTTGCCAAATTGAACCTTTGCTAAATTGCAACCTGATTCATGAACTATAAATCATGAACTATGTGTATAAGTTATGTGTTTCCTTTTCAAAGGAATATGTGATATGTATGTGCCTTATCATTTACTCATTGAGATCATCTATCTCACCGCCTTTTTCCTTATGTGGTTTCAGGTGAGCAAATGTGAGGGGGCAAGGTGATGGCTCAAGCATTCTACTTTGCTTGAGGAATTCCTTGTCCAAGTTATTAATAATACTAATTTATGGAATCTCGTCATTAGATGCTATAGGAATGTTGATTGATACTTATTGATATATATTATTATTTTCCTTATGGATTTTATATGTAATGATTTATTTTAGACTTCCACAATTTAAGGTATCCATCTAAATGTTTTAAACAAGTTATTGTAAGAGGTTTGGTAAGATCTTAGGCATGATTTGTTTATATGTAAGTGGGTTCTATGGGCGTGGGTGACCTTATGTCTCCCCATGTTGTAGGATCGTAATATCTCTAAGGTTGGGATGTGACATTTTGGTTATTCAAATGACAATAAAGAACCTTTGTGAATTAATGCCTTACCTTGTTTTCTTTCTAAAACCACACTATTATTTATCTTTTGTTCAACAAGTTAAACTACTATTGCTATTATGTTACATGCAATTGCATTCCTAAATGCTATTGTTATAAGTGATTGCCATTAGCTCTAGTTATAGTACTATAAACCCTTATGCAGAAATCCTTATGTTGATGCGGGTAATCATTAGTACTTATGCACATGGTCTTAACATGATGGATAGGGGTAGTGTATCCACCTCTGTTAGAAGGGGCGGTTCTAGCTATGGAGCCTAATCAGTTTCATGACTCTTTACAAGTTACAAGTTTGGAGTCTCCCTTCAATAAATTGAGCAGGGTCTTCACTCACTAGTATTAAGTGTGATTTTCTATGAACCTTATTAAATTGCAAACTATGAATCATGAGTTATAAGTCATAAACTATGTGCTATAAGCTATGGGCCCTTATTAAAAGATATATGTTATTGTTTAAGCTATATTATTTACTCATTGAGATCATCTATCTCACCCCTCTTTCCTTGTTTGGTAACTTCATTTGCAGTCTTATTATTATTTTTTTTATGGATTGTATTTAAAGTATATTTTAACTATTCTTTTACAACTTAAGATTTTCTTATAAATGGGTTAATTGAGTTAATGGATGAGGTTTTGGTATGATCCTAGGTAGTGATTGTATGTTCATGAGTGGGTTCTATAGGCGTGGGTGACCTTATGTCTCCCCATGTTCTCGAACCATCATATCTCAGAAATTGGGATGTGACAAAGATGGTATTAGAGTTATAGTTTTAAGTCTAGTTTAGAATTTTTTGGTTGTTGGGTTGACTAAGTATAATCCTGGAGCATAGGAATTTTCCTGTCCTATCACTTGCAATCTATTGCTAGTATAGTTCTACAAAATCCTAACAAGCTATAGTACTCTTTGTTATTGTTTGTTTGTGTGCCCTACAATTCCTTTGCTAGATGACTAAGAAGATTACCCATATTCAAGGACCGCAACCTAAAGCATCGTGTGTTGCATGTAAGAAGACATGGCGAGAGATGTTCGAGAAAGTCATACCCATGATTCACCGTAAGGAAGAGGTGGTGCTTGAAGAAGAGGACCCTGAAGAGTATTTAGATTGTGATTAGTTTATGGTAAGATTTAGAAATTAGAGAATGACTACTCAAATTTGAGGAAAGAAAATTGATGCCTTAGACTTTTGGTTCATGCCTTGATAGAGGACATGGAGCAAATTAAGACTAGAGAAGTTGAGCAAATGAGAGATCATACACCTGGAGATTTTGGCTACTTGCCATCTAGGACTTTGTTCTTGATGGGTCGCTCGCTGAATAAAGATTTACTTTGCTATAAGTGTCATGGTTTTGATCACATTTCTGCAAATTATTCTTTTATCGATTACTCGCTTGAGGGACCCTGGAAGCTACTTAACATTTGTCCTTACGAGGGGCACAATTGAGATTTGTGCTAGTAGTTAATGACTATTAGCCCAGGGTATAGGATTTATATGATGCAAATAATACTATTTGATTGCCTAGCGACTTAGTATGGAATGATTTATTTTATTGCCTATGACATGTTTGAATTATATATGATAGGGAAATTTAAGATGCCATAAGTTATATATTACATTATTACTATACATGATACATGCCTTGATATATGTGCTATGTGATATATGTTATGCGATATGTGATATGATATGATGTGTACTCATGTAAAATGCATGGTAAGTATGATATGATAATAGGGTTAGATGGGTTAGAAGGGAGTTAGCACTAAATTCCCTTATCGGGATAGTAGAATGCCTCCCAAGAAGAAGGTTCGCACAGATACCCAACTTATTAGGGCTAGTGAGGATGCAATATCAGACATTGCTTCAAATGCTGCCTCTACACCTATACGGTCAAGAAAAAGATCTAATTCGAGGGCACCAACCATGGGCTCTAGTGAGTAAGCATCTTTGTAAGAGGTGCAAGCTATGCATGATGAAATAAGAGACTTACACAAGGAATTGGATGAGCTATGATCTCAGAGGCGGGAAGTGCTGCCAACACAAGAAGGGTGATGACCCACATGAATTCTTGGATGAGATGGACAAGCTAATCCATCGACTGTCTTACTCTGACGCTAGAGTGATTGAGTTGGTAGGACTCCAACTCAAGAAAGAGGTATGGTATTGGTATGAGAGAAACATTGAGGAATGACCTTTATGGAGCTAATCCACCTACGTGGGCAAAGTTTTAGCAAGAAGTGATGGACCAGTTCTTGCTTGAAGGCGAAAGGCAAGATAAAGGTTATAATTCATGCAGCTAAAGCAGGAGCCTGGAATGTCAGTATCAGATTATGCTAAAGAGTTTAACTGACTTAGCAGATTCGCTGTCAGCATTATGCCTACCAAAGCTAGCTATGTCAACCACTTCTTGAGAGGATTGATAATGCCTCTATTCAACTCATCGGCGGCGACTAAATTCTTGACCTTAATTAAGCTAATAGATAAGGCCAAGATAATGAAAAAGAGATATAAGGCCGAGAAGGCTGAACTCATGGAACATGAGCGAAAGGGGAAGCAAGAGAACAGGGGATATGGAGGCCAACATAGAGGAGGAGGTTGTCTAGGGAAGGAATTATCGCCAACAACTTCAACACATGGACAATGTAATGGTCAACCAAAGCAAGGTTTCCCCATTTGTGACTAGTATGGCAAGAAGGATCTTAAAGCTTACTGGAAAGTCTCTAGTGCATGTTTGATATATGGTTAGATGGGCCACTTCTAGAAAGACTGCCTATATAAGGGAAATTCAAAAAATGTGACCTCTGAACCTCCACCACCTGGACCGTCCAAACCTTAAAGGCAGGAGCATCCCTAGCTGTGAGAATAATTAAGTAAGTATTTAAAATTTGAGGATGAATTTCTTTTAAGTGGAGGAGATAAAAAAGGATAAGTATTCTTAGACTTGTAATGATGATAAAAGGATAAGTATGATGCTATGCAATTTTGAAAATTTAATAGTTTTGAATATACCTGAAAGGGATTTAAGTCTTTTGGATGAGAAATGTTTTAAGGTGCTAGACATAATAATGTTCAATTAAGGTTACTAGAAAATTTGGTAGCGATCTTTAGTACAGGAAGAATTTTTATTAAGATAACCTAGAATGACATAGATTTGGAAAGATATAAGAGTTGCATAGAGATTTCATTGAATAGCAATGGTATTAGAAGTTTTATTATTTTAATATGGATAAGTTGAATGGTTAGGAATGTAAAGTATAGCAAGATGTAAGTGGAAAATCTAAAGTGAAATGATATTACGAGCTAAAAGTATAAAAATTATGAGGCATTGGATAATTAAGTCATGATAATGATGTATATATTATACAAAAAGAAAGTAAGTCTAAAATACTTAAGAGAAGTTTATTTGGGATTGTAAATTAATAGAATGCAAGTTCATTTGGGATATGATATATATAGGAATGTTTATTAAGTTTTAAATATGTTTTAATTGATAAATGACGGGAGTGTAGAAATTGTCACGTTACAAGGTATTAAACACGAAAATATTTATTGAGGTTATAATAGATTAAGTAATAATTATTAATATAGAAAGAGAATTATTGAATATTAATTAGAGTTACTAATTTGGAATTATCTATTGGATTCTTATATGACTAATGTGATAAATAATGAATGGAAGTGGTGATTAAGGTATTAGTATAGACGCTAACATTAATAGAGACATAAGGAAAAGAAATGCTTGGGATTATATGTTATTGAAGGTGAGATTAAAGGTTTTATTACTTTTGTTTAAGGTAAAGGGATACAAAAATTATCAAGGATTAGTTTAAGATTTGTTTAAACAAGAAGATTAACATAGGTGCAGCTTGAGCTAAAGGCTTATTGATATGATTTTTGATAGATTGTGAGTATGTGCCTTATTGTATTCGATATGTTAATTACAGTTAGATATTGAGGTTGAGTGGCACAGTAGAGGTGTGATAGAGAAGTTAAACAGAGAGTGTTGTGCAGTTAGATTTGAAAATTTGAAGATGAATTTTTTAAGGGTGGGGAGAATGTAACAACTCACATCTACCCTCAGAGTTTTCATGACAAATTGCTTGACTTTGGAGTTGTTGTGACGAAATATGTGATTTTATGAGAACTCATGTGTGATGTGTTTTATGAGTATGCAGCATGTTAAATTAAATTTAATGTGCCTAATATGAATTATTATCATGAAATAAATTTATATGAAGTGTATTAGCATAAAATAATTTATTATACATAAAATGAATTTTCATGCAAAAAGACAATTTTTAATCATAAAATAATCTTATGAGTATTTTTAAAATATTTTTAAATAAATATTTTTAGGGGGAATTTTAATGGAAATAATAAGAAAAATATTTTTATTTTAATTACATATAATCAACTCTAAAATTAATTAAAAAGCCTAAATACCCAAAAGCCCACTACACTAAAACACTCTTAACCTAACTCATTAAGGGTAATCTTGGAAATTTCATCCAAAACCCTAATATTTAACCTAAATTTTGGCCAGCCCTTCATTCCAGCAGCCATCATTTTGTTATTTCATTATTTTGACAGAAAAATTCTCTCAAAATATTTCTCTCCACTGAAATTCATAAAAATCCTTTCAAACTTGCGATTTCGCAACCGTTTCATAAGTTTTTCTTTTCCTTTCAATTTGCTGTTTGATTTTTATGAAACTAATCTTGGGAAATTATTTTGAACTGAATATTTATTGATTTTACTAATAAAATTTGGGCTAGGTTATTTCTTGAGTGAAAAATCAATTTTTCTACCGAAAGCACCAACCTCTCTGTGCGATTTCTCCAAAGGTGATTCCTACAACTCAAAATTGAAATTTTCATGCATAAACACTACCAAAGGGGGGAAGCTACTATATATTTAGATTCTAAACTAATTTTCAATATGTTTTGATGAAAAATATTAGATTAGCTTATATTTTTGCATATTACTATAATGACTGAAAAGTTTCAGAAAATAAAGGAATTCAAGGTTTTTATGCTAGAACTTAGAAGTTAGAAAATTCTATGATTTCTTGCACATATGGCTGCCAAATTATGTGTGATGGAATTCTAAACTAATATTTTTTTTGTTTGGATGAAAAATAATGATTTAAATAATGTGTTTACATATTACTATAATAAACGGAAAGCATGGAAAGTTGAAAAACTCATGATTTTCACTCTAAAACCCTAAACTTGGAATTTTCATGCGTAAGACATGTCAATGGCTATCAATTTATACATATTGATGTTTATAACTGATATTTGTTGTGATTGAATGAAAAGTAATGGTTTAAAACACCGGTTTATATATTACTGTAATGACCAGAAAGTACCGAAAATAAGAAAACTCATGGTTTTTGTATCCTAAAAACTAAAATTGGAATTTTCATGTAGATGTTGTACCTATTGCTGCCAATTCCTATAGATTAATATTATAAAATGATTTTTATTATGTTTACATGAAAAATCTTGGTTCAAACCATGTTTCTACTTATTACTGTAATAGATGAAAAGTGCGAAAAGTAAGAGAATTTAGTTTTCTATTTTAAAGGGCATTCGGCCTGCAATGGAATTTTTATTTCAATGTCTATAAATTTTATGTGATATATTTTGTTGATTATTGACATGTATATATAAATGATAAATGGTTAAATTGCATGTTGATTGAAGGAATGACCTTAGACAAGCATAGAGGTAATTTGGTATACTTAAGGTATCTTAACCTTATGTTGTGATTAATATGTGAATGTGATTAGATAATATGGAAGTAGGTTGTATGATGAGTTAATAATGAATTAATGATCTTGAATTTATGAAGAGATTGACTAAAGGAATTGGTCATAAGAGATAAGCATGATGCTTGAAAGGTTATTTGTTAAGTTGACATATATGGAAGTGTTAAGTGTACTAAGATGATTGATAAAGTGAATTGATATTAAGGTAATAATATTGTGTTGGCCTTAGAAAGGTATTGACATGATTGTAATGTGTTTTCATATGGGCCTATAAAGGCTAAGTGTGCAAGACTTTTAATGTCAACATATGATGTCCAAGTGATGAGTGCACTTCTATGTGCAACTCTAAGTGTATGTGAATGTTATATGTGCATGGGGTAGTTATGGGATAGGATTGCATCATGATTAAATAAATACTAAGTATTGAATTAAATATTATGTTAGAGCTTGAGGAGTTTTAGAGGTTTGAAAGGGCTACATGTACTAGGAGCGAAGGAATCATAAGGTGAGTAAACACTGTGTTTATGCTACAAGTCTAAGTAAACACTGTATTCATGCTACAAGTATGAGTAAATATTATGTTTCAAGTTAAAAGTGCAAGCTATCATGTTTTATGAATCTTTGATATCTTAAAACCCAAGTCCTTTTCCATTTTAATGATTTCTTTGTATGCTTGGATTGCTAAAGATAATTGGTCCAAGACCATTTTTGATTGTCCAGTGATAATACCTTTGCAATTATTGCCCTAACTTATATTTTTCTAGAACTACATTGTCATTCATCTTTTGTTAAGCTAAACTCTTATTGTTATTATGTTACATGTGATTGTATCCTTCAATGCTACTATTACCTTTATATTTTATAAATTATGTTATGAGTTATGTGTGAACATGGCAGCAGCCTTCACTTTACATGTTATGAGTTATGTGTGAACATGGTAGCAACCTTCACTTTATATGTTATAAGTTATGTGTGGACAATACAGCCGCCTTCACTCTGTATTATATTACAAGTGGACAAGGCAGCGACCTTCACTCTATATTATGTTATGAGTGGACAAGGCAGTAGCCTTCACTCTATATTATGTTATGAGCAGACAAGGCAGTAGTCTCCACTCTATATGTGTTATGATTTATAAGTTGATTTCTGTAAACCTAGTTAAATTACAAGCCATGAACTATGAATCATAAATTATGAACTATGAGCTATGAAACCTTCTAAGGGATATATGTTATTGTATAAGTCCTATCGTTTACTCATTGAGATCATTTATCTCACTCCTTTTTCCTTATGTGGTTCCAAGTGAGCATTATGAGGAGGCAAGGTGATCGCTCAAGCTACCTACTCTGCTTGGGAAATTTCCTTGTCAAATTTATAATAATACCGTACTATATTGAGCCCTTAGACACTCCAAGAGTTGTTATCAGAACTTTACTTTAAGATATTATGTTGGAAAATTTACTTGGAGTCTTATTATTATTTTCTTATGAATTGTAATAAAGTATATTTTTAGCTTTTGCAACTTAAGGTTTTTCCTTTATAAAAGGTTTTATTAAGTTAATGTATGAGGTTTGATATGATCCTAGGCAATTTTTGCATATGTATGAGTAGGTTCTATGGGCGTGGGTGACCTTATGTCTCCCCATGTTCTAGGACCGTCATATCTCTGAAGTTGGGATGTGACACTTAGCTTAAAGAGCTAAAGCATAATCTCTCACATCACTTGCCACTAGTCTATCACGTCCCTATGTCATGACTCATTCTGTGATGGTCCTAGGGCATAAAGAGATAGAAAGTCACCTATACCCATAGAACCCCGTTTAACTAATTATTCTTTACCATTTATTATTTTGAACCTTATCCCAAGATTGAAACCTAATTACCTTTCCTTTTTGCCCATTACTAGTTTATCATTTTACATATTACCAAATACTCATTAATACCATTTTCATATTCATCTCGTATAATTTCCCAATTTATGTTTCATGTCATTATCCATATGTTCATTACTTAATACATTAACATAATAGTAATTTTAGTATAGTTTGCGGTATATATAAATCCAATGACATATTAGCACTAAACTTTTGGTAACCATGAAGCTCTAAAATAACGATCTTTATAGTCACAAAACCAAAATCCATAACACCTCAAATTAGCAAAGCAGTTTCTAAGTGAAAGGAAAAAGCTTGAAAATTACCTTACTAACTCATCAATCTGAATTGAAAAATTTAAACAACTAAGTGTGAACCCATAATTTTGCACCCTTTAATATGCATTTGAATTTTAGAAGCACTTAGGCTCAATAAACAAAAGTCTAGAAGCTGAAAACTCTCAAAATGGGAAAATTAGAAAATCTATAATATGTTTTTTTGACTTTTAAACCCCTTCAAATCATTCTAGACTAAGTAACAAATACAGCATAACTAGATTCATGAAAAACAAACAAGCAATGGGTGAAAACGGGCGAAAATTGCAAAACTGGACAAATTTGGGCCTACTGCCATAGGACATCAAATAGTTGTCGCAAAGCTTTATGCGGTTACTGAAAGAGTCACTGTAGCTTCCTGGAATGTGTCTACGGCTGTAGCAGGCAAGTGTATTTTTCTATTTTTTTTCTTCATTTTGTGCACCTATCCCACATAAGAAGTGCATGAAACTTTCCCTCAACCTTTCCCCTATATATAGGTGTCCTCACACTCTATTTTCGACACCTCCTAGCCTATTAGTTTGCTTGATTAGCCTTTGCATTAAGTGAACTATCTCTATAAGCTTGCTTCACCAAGGAACGAGCTTTTTAGTTTAAAGTTTTCTTTTATTTTTTGTTTTGCTATTGCTTTTTGCTTTATAAAACAAGTTAGGTTGCGACTTCCTAAGCCGACTCATCAAGTCAAATGTTTCTTGCCATCTAAGACAAGCCATCTCCCACCATCCGAGGGAAGCCACCGCCCACCGTCCGAGGCCAGTAGTTGCCCATCGTCCAAGGTAAGTGTCCTTTCCCTTTTCTTTTTTCTTTTTATAATAATCATACCCTTGCTATGAGTTTCATGACAAATTGCTTGATTTTCAAGCTATTATGACAAAGTGTGTGCTTTCATGAAATTTCATATGCTATGCAATTTATGAGAAAATGACATGCTATACTAGTTATAATATGCATAATATGAATTATAAACATGAAATAGGTATTTATGTGAAGTGCATATGCATAAATTTATTTAATGCATACAAAATGAATTTTCATGCACAAAGCGATTTTTAAGCATAAAATAATTTTAATGAGCATTTTTAAAATATTTCAAATTAAATATTTTTGGGGGAATTTTAATGAAAATAAGAAGAAAAATATTTTATTTTTAATATATTATAATCATCCCATAACTTGGATTAAAAGCCCAACTCACCAAAAGCCCAAGACACCTAAGCACTCTTAACTTAGCTCATTAATGACAATCTTGTAATGTTGCACCAAAACCCTAATTAGAACCTAAAATTTGGCCTCATTTGTGTTTGGACAGCCTCCATTCTATTTTTCATTAGGTTTTGCATAAATTTTCTCTAAAAACTCTCTCTTGGCCGAAATTTACAAGGTGCCTCCAAACTTTGTGATTTTGTGATCTTCCTTGTAAGTTTTCCTTTCCGTTCAAGTTAATTTTTGAATTTTATGAAACTAATCATGAGTAATCCATATGGGGCTGTAGATTTTCTAATTTTTCTTTATTACATTAGGCCTAGGTTTGTTTTTAGAGGAAGAAACCAATTTCCAACTGTGAACATATCTCTCTCTTCTCAAATCTATCAAATGTGAACTCTATAACCTAAAAGTTGGAATTTCCATGCATATGTGCATCAAGGGGGTGATTTGTATGTTTTATTTTAAACTAATTTTTTTTATATTTACATGAAAAATATTGGTTTAAATCATGCGTTTACATTTTACTGTAATGATTGGAAAGTATGAAAAATAAGAAAAACCAATGGTTTCCATGGTTATAGTGGATTCGGCCAATATTGGGATTTTGATCCCAAGGCCTATAATTTTTGCAAGGTACATTTTAGTGATTGTTGATATATGTATATGAATGGTACATGATTTAATTGTATGATGATTGCAGGAGTAACTTTAGGAAACTCCTAGAGTGGTTTGGTCTTGCCTAAGGTTTCTAAAACCTTAATTGACAAGTTTGGCTAATATGTGTACATGGTTAAGCAGTATGTGAATTGAGTTTTATGATGTGTTAATTGTGAAGTGATGATCCTAATTTGCCTATGAGATTGATTGTATGATTTAATCCAAAAGAGACAAGCATGGCTCTTTTAAGGTTTACATGATAAGTTGATATGTATGGAAAGTATTAAGTGTACCAAGTTAGAAGTTGAATTAAATTGATGTTAAGATTATGATTTGTTGTGTTTAGCTTTAGAAAAGTCTTGATATGAACTATTATGTGAATTCATGTAAGCCTAAGAAGGCAAAGTATAGAGGACTTAAAAGTCATTATGATATGTACAAGTGATAAGTGCACTTCTAAGTGCAACTCCAAGTATATGTGAATGAGATATGTGCATGCGATAGTCATGGGATAGGATAGCATGATATTAAGCCAATGCTAAGTATTGAATTGCAATGTTATGTTAGAGCTTGGGGATTTTTAGAAGTGTAAGGGCTACAAGCATTAGGAGCTAAGGAACCACAAAGTGAGTAAACATTATGTTTATAATTCAAGTATAAGTTATCATGATATTTAACCTTTGAGATTCTTGAAACCTGAGTTCCTTTCTATCATAAATTATGATTATATGATTTCTTTGTTAAACTTGGGTTGCCAAAGGAAAATTAGTTTGAAACTATTATTGATCATTTATTGATAAGAAAAGAGCCTTTGTGTTTGTAGTTTTACCTTACTTTCTTTCTTGAACCACACTGTTGTTTATCTTTTGTTAATAAGCTAAACTTCTATTGCTACTATTATACATGCTATTTTATTTTTCCATGCTATTGTTACAAGTGATTGCCATTAGCTTTGGTTATGGTACTTATAAACCTTTATATGCAAAAATCCTCGTGCTAATGCATGAAATCATTAGAACCTATGCATATGGTCTTAACTTGATGGATAGGGGTAGTGTATCCACCTCAACTAAAAGGGGCGGTTCTAGCTGTGGAGCCTGATCAGCTTCACATTTCTTTATAAGTTAGAGTTAGAATTTAGTACGATACCACCTCTCCCTTATATGTTTGAGTGAGTAAGGCAAAAGCCATCACTTTATAAGTTATAAGTTATAAGATTGATTTCTGCGAACTTTGTTAAATCACAAGCTATGAACTATGAATTATGAACTATGAATTTTGACCTATGAACTATGAACCCTTCTAAAGGGATATGTGTCATTGTACAAGTTGTATTATTTACTCATTGAGATAATCTATCTCACCCCTTTTCTCATATGGTTTCAAGTAAGCATTATGAAGAGGTAAAGTGATAGCTCAAGCAACCTGCTCTGCTTAGTAGATTTCCTTGTCTAAGTCATTTTACATACTATGATATGGAGAGTCACTCTTAGATGCTCCGAGAGTTTCATTTTTGGAACATTATACATTTGATGATGAATTTGGAGTCTTAATTGTTCTTTTTCTTATGGATTGTATTCAAAGTATTTTTAAACTATTATTTCGCTAGTTAAGGATTTCCTTTATTATTAGTTATTCAAGCTAATGCATGAGATTTTGGTACAATCGTAGGTAGTGTTTAACCATGCATGAGTGGGTTATACAGGCATGGGTGACCTTATGTTTTCCCATATTCTAGGACCGTCATATCTTAGAAGTTAGGATGTGACACTTTTATTTATTTGTTTGTTTGTTATTTATTTATTTATTTATTTGTTTGTTATTTATTTCATTTTATTTATTTATTTCATTGTTCTAAGGCTCTTTACCTGATGTTTGGTTTGATAAGGTAGTTAATTAGAATCTGACTTAATTAACTCCACTTGGTAATTAATTAAAATCAATCAACTTAACCCCTTTTTAATCAATAAACTAAAATATGATAAAAGGCTAAAACTAAACAAACCCTTTTCCCAAGAAAGGTAAACTATGTGGATTTTGATTACCATTTAAAGGGATATGTAGGCATGCTTGTTCCAAGCATCAAATCCAATTAAAATAAATAACCTTTCTTCCCTTTAACTTTTTCATATAAATTAGGTTTTATCTTCTTTTTTTTATTTTATTATGATGTTTGAGGATTAGTTTGGGAATGTGTGACTTTCTTAGAACCTAAAACGGCTAGAGGAAGTATCTTCTTGTCACATCCCAACTTTGAAGATATGATGGTCCTAGAATATGGGGAGACAGAAGGTCACCCATGCCCGAAGAACCGTCTTATACATAGTTAAACACTACCTAGGATCATATAATAATCACATGCTGTGAATCCTTAATTTGGTACCCTCATCATCCAAATGCAGCCTTAGCACTTGCTGAGTTTAACATGCTACGTGGAGCCATTATGATGGTCCCACTAACCGGTTAGTAGGTAGGGGTTTAGGGGTAGTGCCCCTGAAAGAAAATTTTTTTAGCCTTCAATTACACTACCACCAGACATCTAAATTTTCCAAACTCCATACCAACAACCAACCCTTAAAAAAAAAAAAAGAGTAACCTCGAAAAATATGCCAGCGCCACATGGCATGGTGCACAACAGGCATGCGATGCCACATCAAAGCTGTGCAGCATTGTATGCCCTGTGTGCGACATGCCGCAAGAACTTGACGCAGTGCCACACAGGCCTGGTGTGGTGCCGCATAGGGTTATGCAACCTTCTGATGCTAGTGGGCCACACCTGGGCAGAAAATGACCGTTTTACCCTTTTCAGTCCAACTTTCAACCATTTCTAAGCCTACCCCTCATTGTCTTTTCACATTTTCACTATCCAAACTACCCTTATCCACTTTTCCTATAAATACCTCCCTTCATCCTTCATTCCAATACACTTATTGAATTTGAGTAGATTGCTATCCTTAAATTGCTCTCTTCTTCTCCCTCCAATCACTCTC
This sequence comes from Reutealis trisperma, assembly GCA_947687605.1. NCBI lineage: Eukaryota > Viridiplantae > Streptophyta > Magnoliopsida > Malpighiales > Euphorbiaceae > Reutealis > Reutealis trisperma. Next base: position 151,453 of record CANTUT010000267.1, on the reverse strand, counting down.
TAATTAATTAATTAATCCTTTTAATTGATTAATTATCTTACCCTAACTAAGTTAATTAATCTTTTTAATTAACTAAAATTTTCTTTTTTTAATCACTCAATTAATTAGTTAATTAATCTTTTTAATTAATTAATTAATTACTTTTTTTAAAGTAAAATTAATCATTTTCTTAAATTCACCCTTTATCCAAATTAATTAATTAATCTTTTTAATTAATTAATCCATCCACCCTTTTCATCATATTAATTAGTTAATTAATCCTTTTAATTAATTAATTAATCCTCCAAAATCAATCATTTTCTTAACCCACCTCTCATCCAAATTAATTAATTAATCTTTTTATTAATTAATCCAACTACCCTTTTCATCATATTAATTAGTTAATTAATCATTTTAATTAATTAATTAATCTTTCAATCATCTAATCACCTGGTTCCGATAAAATAGAACTTCGTTCTAATAAAACCCTCCGCCCACCAAAAGCAAATGTATCAGCCTTTTTTCCTTACTCTTAAAACACCCAAACCAAAATCAATATGATCAACTCCTAAACCCCTCCACTTAATCATGGAACAAACTATGTGGATTTTTATCTCCATTCAATGGGGTACATAGGCACATTTGGAATCTAAATCCAAACCTCAAATCCAAATCCCTATCAATCTCTTTTCCCTTTTTAATTTGTGGATATTTTATTTTTCTCCTTGCACTCATATCATATTCATGTATCTTATTTACAATATTATCTTATAATATTCGTCATTCATGAAATTAATTTTTAAAGTCAAATTACACTTAAAAGCCAAATTTTGATTATTTAAAACCAAAACCTTGTCCTCGAGCTCAAACTAGTTTAAGGCTAGTGATTTTATCCATGGGCAAATTAATTAAAAATTAATGAATTGGAGTCAATTGGGTTTTCTCCTTAATTTTTCCATTTAAAAATAAATTAGGATGGGGACTCTCAAAAATCATTTTCAAAATCAACCAATTCGAACCCGAGGGTTCCATCATGAGTCTAAACCCAAATGAGCATCCCAGTTGCTTCTAGCAGACTGGGCCGGAGCTCGGGTGAGGCCTCACACATGCATAAACTTAAATAACCAATAATTAAAAGAAATCCTTAACTAGTAGAAGAATAGTTCAAAAATACTTTGAATACCATCCATAAAAAAAAGAACAATTAAGACTCTAAGTTCATCATCAAATGTATAATGTTCCCAAACATAAACTCCTAGAGCATTTAAGAGTGACTCTCTATATCATAGTATGCAAAATGACTTGGATAAGGGAATCTCCTAGGTAGAGTAGATTGCTTAATCTATCACCTTACCTCCTCATAATGCTCACCTGAAACCATATAAGGAAAAGGGGTGAGATAGATGATCTCAATAAATAAATAATACAACTTGTACAATAACACATATCCCTTTACAAGGGTTCATAAATCATAATTCATGGTTTGCAATTTAGCAAGGTTCGCAAAAATCAAACTTGTAACTTATAGAGTGTTGTTTTTGCCTTATTCGCTCAAGCATGAAAGGGAGAGGTGGTATCATACCAAATTCCAACTTCCAACTTGTAAAGAAGCATGAAACTGACAAGGCTCCATGGCTAGAACTACCCCTTCAAGCTAAGGTGGATACACTACCCCTATCCATTGGGTTAAGACCATGTGCACATGTTCTGATGATTTCCCGCATCGGCACAAGAATTTCTGCATAAAAAGGTTCATAGGTACCATAGCCAAAGCTAATGGTAATCACTTGTAACATAAGCATGGAAGAATATAATCACATATATAATAGTAGCAATAAAAGTTTAGCTTATTAAACAAAAGATAAACAACAATGTGGTTCCAGAAAAAATGTAAGGTAAGGCCACAATCACAAAGGTTCTTTCTTATCATTGAATAAACAATAATAGTTTCATACCAATTGTCCTTTGGCAACCCAAGCTTAACAAAGAAATCATATAATTATAATTAATAATAAAAAGGAACTTGGGTTTCAAGAATTTGAAAGGTTCATATATCATGATAACTTGTACTTGAAACATGAACATAATGTTTACTCACCTTGTGGTTCCTTAGCTCCTAATGGTTGTAGCCCTTGCACTTCTAACAATCCTTAAGCTCTAACATAACATTACTATTCAATACTTAGCATTTGGCATAACATCATGCTATCCTATCCCATAACTACCCTATGCACATATATCATTCACATATACTTAAAGTTGCACTTAGAAGTGCACTAATCACTTGTACATAAGATGTTAGCTTTTAAGTCCTGCATACTTTGCCTTCTTAGGGTCACATGAATTTACATAATAGTTCATATCAAGAATTTTCTAAAGCCAAACACAATAAATCATAATCTTAATATTAATTTAATTTAACTTCCAACTTGGTACCCTTAATACTTTTCATATAGATCAACTTAACAAGTAAACCTTAAAAAGAGTCATGCTTGTCTCCTTTAGACCAAATCATACAATCAATCCCATAGGCCAATTAGGATCATTAACTCATAATTAACACATCATGGGGCTTAATTCACATGCCATTTAAGCATGTACACATATTAGCGAAACATGTCAATAAAGGTTTAGCAAACCCTAGCTAGGCTGAACCACTCTAGGAGTTTCCTAGAGTTACTCCATCAATCATCATGCAATTAAATTATTTACCATTCATATACACATATCAATAATCATTAAAATGTACCTTACAAAAATTATAGACTTTGGGATCAAAATCCCATTGTAGATCGAACCCACATTACCATGGAAACCATGGGTTTTTTCTTGTTTTTCATACTTTTCGATCATTATACTAATATGTAAATGCATGATTTTATCACAACCCACTTATTGAGTCGTGATGGTCCTAGGGCATAGGGAGACATAAAGTCACCTAAACCCATAGAAGCCTACCTTTACTGATGCCGTTAACTCCCAATGCCAGTCGATCATCAATGAGGTCAAGGAAATGACCAATGCCACTGTCACTCCTCCTCCTACTCATGTTGAGCCTGCATCTGCCCAAGCTAGGACTAAGCATGCCCCTACTTTTACTCCTCCTATGATCGATCTCACCAATAATGGGAAAGCACTTGAAACTCCAACCTCTCTAGTTATGGACTTTAACCCAACCACTCCTTCTCCCACTGTGAATCCTTTTCAAAGTGGAGATTTTTCTAGCTTTCCTGAAGCTAAGAAATTAATGGAGAAAATTAAGGCCATGGAGAGAACACTCAAGAACATTAAAAAGTATGAAGACATCATAGATGTCGACTCCTCAGCTCTCTTCCCAAATGCATGGGTTCCTCTAAAATTTAAGATGCTGGTTATGGATAGGTTTAATGGCACCACATGCCCCAAAACTCACCTCAAGATGTATATAGGTGTTGTGAGACCCTTTGGTGCGGATGACGAGCTCCTTGCTCAGTTATTCCAATAATCTTTAACCGAAGCAACTAATAGTTACTAGATCTTAACCAGAATCATAAGAAAACTTGGGATGACATTTGCAATGCTTTTTTAAAGTAATACCACTATAATATTCAGGTGGATGTCACCTGTCGAGATTTGGAAACCACCAAACAAGGTCCATGAGAATCCTTCACTGCATTCCTTATAAGGTGGAGGACAAAAGCAGCTCAAATGCTGAACCGTCCATTTGAAGTAGACCAAATTGACATCATCATCAAGAACCTCCTTCCCCAATATCAAGCTCATCTACAAACTCAATACCTACCCAACTTCAAAGCTCTCATTGCCATTGCCTCCAAGATCAAGGATTTGATTCAATAAGGATAAATCAAAGATGAATCCTCTAGTTCGAAGTATCATAAGAACAATAATTACACCATTAACTCTATTACCAAAAGACAAGGGGAGGTAAATGCTATCTCTTATCACCAGCCAATGAGGTTAGAAAGGAGGATTTTTTTTTGAGCTAGGTATGCCCCTTAACGTTATTTATAAGAAAGCCTTTGAGGCTAATATGGTTAAGCCTTTAGACCCATGACTACCTCTAAACCCCTTGCCTAAGGGTTATATCTCTAATGAGCACTATGACTATCATCAAGGGCCAGGGCATAAAACTGATGCATGCAAGGCTCTGAAGCATAAAATTCAAGATCTCATTAATAGCGGAGACATCATTGCTCCTAGACCTAAAGTCTAGCACCACCATTAATCCTTTCTGAACCACCGAGCTCACTCGACCATCTCAACCTTCACCAATAACTGGTATTTTGAGAAGAGTGCCAATGCTACTGTGCCCCTATCCAAGTCCTTTGAGTCCATGTCTTAGTCATTTGAGTTCATGTCTAAGTCACCTGAGTCAAAGTCTACATCAAAGTCTTTTGAGTCTATTTCTATTAAGTCTTTCTTCGAATTTGAGTATGTTAGGTCTTACCCTTTAGAGTCTATATTTTTCCTTCTAGGCTTATCCTTTAATGTACTTATGATGGGACTTTTATCAGTAATAAAGATTTTAAACTTTCTAATTTGTTTTTTTTTTTTTGATTCGTCTTTAAATGGGACATCTTAAAAAAAAAGATAACAAAAAAAAATGAAAAATACAAAAAAATGATGAAAAAGGCAAAAGGATTAATTAATTATGGCACAAAAAAAATTCTAAAATCTAATACATTGTGGTAGGGGAAAAGCTCATGGACTATTCTATACAAGACAAGATAGGGATGATCTAATCATCACCATTCACGAGATCCCTACCTACACACATAAGAAACTTGTCAAAGAGAAGCTATGGAGAATGAAGAAAAAATAGATAGAAAGGTATCATGACCAACTGAATGCTATCAAGGAAAAGAGAATTGATACTTTGTACAAAATTCAAGGTTATCAACGGAAACTAGACGAGCACTTCAACTAAAAGGTGAAAGACAAGGGTTCGCAAGAAAGAAATCCAGTTCTGGGAGAAATTCCAAGCCCTTATTCATGATCCAAGAAGAAGTTCAAACTAAACTAGGTTAGATAGTATATGCTCATGAAGATCCAATTCGACAGAGGCACCATGTTCATGGATATAGACGGAAGTAAATTCTCCCATCCTAGCAATTTGGATCAGCTAAAACGTACATCATCTGAAGATGACATCTACGTTTCATTTATGTTTTTCATGCATATGTAATCAAAACTATATGGACCTAATTCTCCCTAAAAAATGAGAAAAATTAATGATAGAAAAGTGATGTAAGGGATACATAGATAACCCGACTCGGGTGCAATCTAAATCATAATATAAAATATTTTATTTGCATCATATTCTTATTTTGTTTGTGTCTAGTACATCATTCACTTAATTCTTTTACCTAAACAAAAAGAGAAAAAAATAAGAGAAAAAAAAAAGAAAAGAAAAAGAAAAGAATGCTTGTTAAGCTAAAAACCTGAAAGGATAGCTTAAGTAGAAATTAGAGCATAAAAGATGTCTCATTTAATGATGATTAAATTTTGCAAAATACAAACTCATCATTTTGACATAAAGGATAACCTTTCAATATCATCTATAGCTTATCCTGTTTCATGTAGTCCTGTCAACCTATAATTATTTTGAACAAAAAGTAAAAAAAAAAAAAGGGGTCATGTATGAAGTCATGGTCTAGCCAATCCTCCTCTACCTCTCTCGTGTCCTCATTAGAATTATAGTCTACCACAATTAGAACTGCTTACCACAAAAATATCAAAAAGCCTCTTTTGAGTACTAGTAGTTCTGAAATTGCTCCCAAAAATCCTCCTATGCAGTTTAGAAACTACAATACCCCTCTTTGCCCTAACTATAGTAGTCCTTCTCCGAACTACTACTATAGTGTCATCTTGTCTCACTATAGTCACAGTACCCTTTGTCACTACCACCACAATTTGAGTCACTACTACAACCTATGGTGTCGCATTCCTAGTAGATCCTCGAGTCTCCTTCAAAGATCGAGTCACCCCTTTGTCTATGCTATAGTCCTCTCGCCACTAATGGCTTCTCTTACAGCCCATCCTTCCTCAACTATGTCATCTTCAACAAGGCAACTTGGTACTCTTTCTCAACTAGCCAAACCACTTGTCATACCTCTCTATGGTTCCAAGCAAAATCCCAAAATAAACTGCATGATAACTCCTCAGCTAGCCATCACCTGATATGGGAGTTGTGATCTGTACAGACTCTAAGGAAAAAATTGGGGGCACATCTTGAGTCTGCCTCATCTGCCTGAAGACCCTCATCCCCTAGTGGAAAGTCATTCAAACCAAGCCCAATAGGCAAACCACTCAACACGCATGGGCCCCAGTCATAAGACATCTAATCCTTTACTATTGGCAGTGCTAAAAATGTGTGTTCTGAGGGCAAGTTGCAAGTAACCATCCTATCATATCTATTTTTGATACCTTTTGATTGAATCTTAATAAAGCATATGTAGACTGAAAAGTAGAGGGCACCACTTAAAGATGATCCATTAGTCACACTTCCAAGATAACCCAAAACTTAAAACAGACACCCATAAAAGCACCTATAATAGAAAGGGTAATGTTTGCCCTTATACACCAAGAAGGGGGGTTGGATTGATGGAAAATTAAAAATTAGATAGAAAGAGATAGGGAAAGATAATGAACACAATAAATTTTATAGTGATTCGAGTATTAATGAATCCTACATCCACTCCCCAATCTCAATTGCGTATTTTACTACTAGACGATGCTTACAAGGAATTTCAAGCTTACTCCAAACTTACAATGTGTTTTCAATGGCTCACACACAACCTTTACAAGTGTTTCCCTTAGGCTCACACTCAAACCTATACAAGAGTTTTCTAATAGGTCACTCTCAACCTAGCAATATGTGTTTTCAAGGTTAACACTCAACCCATTGAGCTATCAATGCTTTTACAACAGCCAAATGATAACAATTAAGAAGTAAAGGCTTTGAGAATTAAAATTGCAAGAGTTTGGCTTAAATAAAAGTTGTTGGATCTTTATGAGGGTCTTTGGAGGGGGTATTTATAGCTTCTTCCCTCCAAATTCCTGTTACAAAGACATACCAAAAAGGATCCTTACAACAGCCATAATATCTTGCATTAAATGCACTGTCGGAGCTGGGTGGTGTTCGCTAAGCCTTTTTCACAATTGCGACTCCATTTTTACAGTCGTGATTATAATTTAGCGGTCACAATCTTCATAATCCATAATGGTTAGATTACACATGGCATTTTCTTGTTAGATCTTCAACTTTCTATTGCAAGCTTGGATCTCAATATGAATATCGCAGTCGCGATTAACAATTCATGGTCGCGAATCTAGGATTGCGCCCTTGGTAGTAGTTATGACTAAGGTCGTAATCCACTCTGAGTAAAATTGATCAAATTGGCTTCTTAAGTTTCTTGGTCACGATTACATAGTCGTGGTCGTGATTTCATGGTCGCGGTCGTGATTTCATGGTCTTGGTCGCGATTCAGAAGCAATCTAATATACTTCGAAAGATTTTGATCTCCTTTCAATTTCAATCAATAATTATGATATATCTTGCAAAACAAACACTTCAACAAACATTAGATAACTTTCATTTTGATTGACAAGATCAAAATAGAGATTGACTAAGTTTTGAAATAACTTAGGTCAACAATCTCCCCCTTTTTGATTTTGACAATCAAATTGAACTTAAATACAAAATAAAAGTTAAATGTAAAATAACATTCAATTCATCAAGAGTTATCCCCCTCATTTTATGCAACAAATGACAAAAAATATAAAGTGGAGAACATATTCTCAAAGTTATAATCAAGTGATGTTCATTTGAGTTTATTTAAGTTCTATGTTTCTCCCCCATTGGCAATATCAAAAAGAAATAGAGAAAATATATTGCAAAGGGAATAAAACAAAGAATAAATAAGATAAAAATAGAGAAATAGATAATTGTATTAATTTGAAATTGATAATGCCACAATATAATGCATGAAAAAAACATAAGGAATAAAATTTGAAATAAAGCAAAAATAAACAAAAGAAAGAAGAAATTAAAAAAAGAAAATCTAAGAATGTCCTCCATCTTTGGGTTCCTCTTCTTCTTGATGAGGGGCCTCTTCTTGTGTCTCCTCCTCTTCTTCTTCACTTAATTTCCAATCTTGGAGGTTGCATTGGGGAAGACACATGTGACCTTGCATATCAAATATGTCTTGGTGAATGTGGTCTGAAAGAGAGAGTCTCCTCAAGACTTTTTGAAGAAGTCTATTAGTCTCATCTTGAGGTTGAGATGGAGGGATAATAGGTACTATTTGGGGTCCTTCCTCTTATGGTTGACTAGGTTCACCTACCACCACTCTTGATCTTTTCCTAGTCCTCTCTTGCATCCCAACATCTCCAAAAATATAATCATATTTCCCTGCCTTTTCTTTCAATGCCTTGGCATTGATCATATATTGAAAGTCAATAAGGGATTTTTTTATTGGTCTTTGGAGAATGGCTATGTTGGGCAGAGTAAGAGCCCTAACATGTTTGGCTATTGTAGAAATGTGGGAAGAATGGAGAATGGTGCCCTTTTTTATTGAAGCAAGGTGAAGAAATTGGCCTACTAAAAACCTGGTGGTTTGGATTAGTTGTCCTTTGACAAGACTATAGAGGAAGAAGAGATCTTTTTGGGAAACCTTTTCATTTCCATCCCCTCTAGCATTTATGGTGAGGGTGACAATCCTATGAAAAAGCTAAAGGGAAAGTGTTTTCATGTGTTTGGCTAGGGAGGGTTTTGGATCGAATTTTGGTTTAATGGAAATTTCAGTCCAAAAAGAGTTGAGGTGAAGGGAGAAATCATTGATGGTGTAGGCACCTCAATTTGGAGACTAAAGATGTTGACAAGATCACTAAGGGAAAGCTTATAGAGGTGACCAAAAAATTGAAAATCTATTGCGTAATGGCCACAGGTAGGATGAAGTTTTTTGTGGACATCTTACCTATCTTCATCAACAAAAAAAAACCTTTCCCCATTCTAAATTTTTCAGGTAGCCAATAATGTTATCCTCAATTCCTAAGGTTTTGAGACACACTAAAGAAGGTATTTTGGAGGGTAAGATGGTTTTGTCTTGGATTCTTAGGAAATTTTGTTTTTCCTCTTGTGTAATTACCCTCATTAGTTCAAAAGTAGAGGATTGTTAGGAGGTTTGAACTTTTTTCCCTCTTTTAGAGGGTCTTCTTGAAGCCATTGATGGAGAAGAGTTTGAATAGATGAAAATAAAGCTTGAAAGAGAGAAAAGTTGGAAGAGAGTTTGAAAATAGTAGAATTTTAAGTAGAAAGGAGTTTGGAGAGTTAGAAGATAGGCAAAAACTAAAATAGTGGGGTATTTATAGCAAAAAATAGGTGAAAACGGTCAACAAAAGGCTAGTTTTTGAATTAAATGCCTGTTAAAAAATGGTTAGTTTTGAATGCTACAAAACTCTGAGTCGCGATCGCTACTGCCTAGTCATGACTGTGATTTTTGAAAAATTCAAAAGTCGCATTCGCGATTTATAGATCGCGAGCAAGATTAAGGGGCTAAAAGATAACAACTATTATTTTAATTTTGCAGCCACGATTTATCTGTAGCAACCGCAAATTTTAAAAAAATAGAAATTTTTGAAAAACTTTTGACGAAAGATATATGCAATATAATTGACATTATAGTTCAAGATCAAAATAGATACAATTATATATTCAACAAACTATGATATAAATTTCGAGCAATTTGGATCAAATATACCAAAAATCAACCATAAGGAAACCAATGTGCAACCAAACTATATAAGGTAAAAAATATCAATTTAATTGACTTAAGAGTCACCTCAATTCAAGATTTTTAATAGAGTAAAATATAAAAGATAAATGTCATAACATGCATAAAATTTTGATGCAAATGAAAAACTTCATGTAATTTTGAAAATCTAAGGCAATAAGCTCCCATCAAGCATGCCAATTTCTCTGTTTATGAAATTTAATCTTTCTTCATTTAGGGGTTTTGTGAAGATATCAGCAAGTTGGTTAGTTGTATCAATAAATTCTAATACAACATCACCATTTTTTACATGATCTCTCAAGAAATGATGCCTAATGTCTATATGCTTACTCTTAGAATGTTGGATGGGATTTTTGGAAAGATTTATGGCACTTGTGTTATCACATTTGATGGGAATGTGATCAATCACTTGACCATAGTCCTTGAGTTATTGTTTCATCCAAACCTACCACCAGATATTTCGCTTTGGCGGTGGACAAGGCTATGGAAACTTGTTTCTTACTAAACCATGAAACTAAACACTCACCAAGAAAATGACAAGTTCCAAAAGTGCTTCTTCTATCAAGCAAGCTACCAGCATAATCCGCATCCGAAAAAACAATTATTGTAAAAGATTAATTTTTAGGATACCAAAGTCCTAGATGGAATGTTCCATGTAAATACTTCAAAATTCTTTTAACCCATGCAAATGAGATTCTTTAGGACAAGATTGAAAACGTGAACACAAACAAACATTATACACTATATCGGGTCTAGATGCCGTAAGGTAAAGAAGAGAATCAATCATACCTTGATATTTCTTCTCATCTATAAGCTTACCCTTTTCATCTTTGTTAAGCTTAGTTGATGTGCTCATTGGAGTCTCGCTACTTTTGTAACCATCCATGCCAAACTTCTTGAGAAGCTCTCTTATATATTTGGATTGGTTGATGAAGATGCCATTTTTGCATTGCTTGATTTGTAGTCCTAGGAAGAACTTGAGCTCACCTATTATGCTCATCTTAAATTCCCTAGTCATACACTTGGCAAATTCTTCACAATGATGTTCATTAGTAGCACCAAATACAATATCATCAACATAAATTTGAACAATTAAAGTGTCATTTTTGTGCCCTTTTACAAAAATTGTTGTGTCAACTTTGCCCTTAACAAAATCATTTTTCAAAAGAAATGTACTTAGCCTTTCATACCAAGCTCTAGGAGCTTATTTCAAATCATACAAGGCCTTGGTTAATTTAAAGACATCATTGGGAAGTTCATGATATTCAAAATCGGGGGGTTGCTCAACATAAACTTCCTCCTTAATAAATCCATTTAAAATAGCACTTTTAACATCCATTTGAAAAAGTTTAAAATCCATATGACATACATAAGCAATCAAAATTCTAATAGCCTTTAATCTTGCTACCGGAGCATAAGTTTCATCATAATCAATGCCTTCCTCTTGGTTGTACCCTTTGGCAACCAATCTAGCCTTATTCCTAGTGATGAAACCATGTTCATCTAACTTATTTCTATAAACCCATTTACATCCAATAATTGGATGATCTTTAGGTCTAGGAACAAGTTCTCAAACCTTGTTTCTCTCAAATTGGTTAAGTTCCTCTTGCATGGCAATCACCCAACTCTCATCATTAAAAGCCTCATCAATGGTCCTTGGCTTAATTTGAGAAACAAAAGCAAAATTATTATTTAAGGCTTTATAATGAGATCTAGTACTTACACCCTTAGATGGATCACCTATGATTTGTTCCTTAGGATGATTATTGGGGTATCTCCACTTCTCAGGAAGTTCTTGAACATCTTCCTCTTGTGGATTTGATTGATCCTCATGATCTTGTTGGATTTCTACTTGGTCTTTAACTTCCTTTGCAGTCTCATCTTGATCCAATCCAAGCTTTTCAAATTCACCTACAAGATCATCAAGAACACTGACCTTTTCCAAGATCAAGTTTACTAGATTCATCAAATACAACATTCATAGACTTTTCAATTACCATAGTCTTTTTGTTAAAAATTCTATAAGCTTTACTAGTGGTGGAATATCATAAGAAAATGCCTTCATTAGTTTTAGAAGTAAATTTTCCAAGGTTATCCTTGGTATTTAATATGTAGCATTTGCAACCAAAAACACTTAGATATGAAATCTTGGGTTTTCTTTCATTCCATAACTCATAAGAGGTTTTATTCAAAATGGGTCTTTTAAAAACTCTATTTGAAATGTAACATGAAGTGTTAACAGCTTCCGCCTAAAAATAAGTTGGTAAACCATATTCATTAAGCATTGTTCTAGACATTTCAATCAAGGTTATATTTTTCCTTTCTACAATACCTTTTTCTTGAGGTGTCCTAGGAGAGGAAAAATTATGTGAAATTCCATGTTCAATGCAAAAATTTTCAAAAAATTCATTTTCAAATTCTTTTCCATGATCACTTCTAATTGTGGAAATGAAATAGCCTTTCTCATTTTGAGCTCTTTTTGTAAAACTTTTGAATGCATCAAAAGCATCACTCTTATGAGTTAAGAAACTAACCTAAGTGAATCTAGAGTAGTTATCAACAAGCACATAAGCATACATTTTTCCACCTAAACTAGCAACTCTACTAAGTCCAAACAAATCCATATGAATAAGTTAAAGCAGTCTAAAAGTACTTACAATATTTTTTGATTTGTAGGATGCTTGTGTTGCTTTCCCATTTGACAAGGTCCACATGTCTTGTCCTTTAAGAATTTGATCTTTGGAAGTCCTTTAACAAGCTCATCATTGCAAAGACTATGAAGAAGCTCCCTGCTTGCATGTCCAAGCCTTCTATGCCAAAGCCAAGATTCATTGCTAATAGACATGAAACACTTGACATCTTGGTTAGCCAAATCATCTAAGTCAATCATGTAGGTATTGCCCTCCCTTTCACCCTTAAACACTACATTGTCATTAACTAAAGTGGTGACAATGCATGTTTTAGAGTCAAAGGTGACTTTATTACCCTTATCACATAATTGACTTACACTAAGCAAGTTAAATTTTAAAACATCAACCAAAAGAACATTTTCAATTAGAGAAAGATTGTTCTTACCAATGGTGCCAATGCCAACTATCTTACCTTTGGCATTGTTACCAAATGTGATGTTTCCACCTCTCTTTTCTTTCAAATTTGTGAAGAGGCTTACATTTCCGATCATGTGTCTTGAACATCCACTATCTACATGCCATTTATTCGCCTTGGTAGTGGATTTGAGACATACCTATAAGAAAAGATTAATCATCTTGTTTTAGGTATCCAAATATACTTGGGTCCTTAGGGATTAGCCTTAAAAGGGTCCTTAAACTTGAGTTGAGCCTTCCTTATATAACAAAATACATTTATATGATCATCTTTCATACAATAATGGCATTTGAGTTTTGATTTGAAGGTTTTCTTAGCCATTTTGTCAAAAAATTTTGGTCTTTTCACAACATTATGACATGAATGCATATAAGGACAAGTATTATTTTGTGATTATGGATGTCTTTAAGCATGTGTAACAACCCACACCCACCTTAGGAATTTTCATGATAAATTGCTTGAATTAGAACTTATAAGGTTAAGTGTGTGCTTGTGTGAAAATTTGTGATCTAAGTGATTGATGAGTATGTGGCATATTAAATTAATTTTAATATGCATAATATGTATTGCTATTGTGAAATAAATGATTTACATGAAGTGCATTTGCATAAAAAAATTTATTCTAAATAAAATGAATTTTCATGCATAACACAATTTTTAAGCATAAAATAATTTTATGGGTATTTTTTAAAATATTTTTAAATAAATATTTTTGAGGGAAATATTCCAGAATTAAAAAGAAAAATATTATTTTCATTTTTAAATCCTTTTAGCCAAAATTTTTAAAGAAAAAGCCCAATTACCCAAAAGTCCACTAAACAAAAATGCTCCTAACCTAATTCATTAAGGGTAAAAGTGGAAATTCCACTCCAACCCTAATATATATTCTAATTTTCGGCCAAAAAAGGGTTTCTAGCAGCCATTCCCTTATTCTTTCTATATTCTGGCAGAAAAACCTCTCAAAATAATTCTCTCTACCGAAATATTGAAAACACTTTACCGTTTCGCAATTTCGTGACCGTAATCGTAAGTTTTTATTCTCTTTCGATTTCTAAACTATTTCCTATGAAATAAATAATGGGAAAATTATTTTGAACTATTTGATCACTGATTTCTATAGATTCAATTCTGTTTGAGTGAATTTTTGGGAGAGAAAATTTATTTTCTACCGAAAACACGATTCTTTCCGCAAGATTTCTCCAAAGGTGAATTTTATTGCATAAACATCATAAGGGGGGAGGGGGGGGGGGGGAAATTTGTACTTTTTTGTATTCTAAACTGATTTTTGATTTGTTTTGATGAAAAATATTGCATGGAATAATATTTCTGCATATTTCTATGATGACCGAAAAGTTTTGAAAAACAAAAGAATTCAAGGTTTTCGTGTTAGGACTTGGAAATTGGAAAATTTTATTCTTTCATGAATAGATGGCTGCCGATTTGTGTGAATTGGTATTCTAATATGATATTTGTTTTATTTAGATGAAAAATAATGACTTGAATCATGTGTTTGTTTATCGCTGAAATAAACGAAATGCGCGGAAAGCGCGAAAACTCATGATTTTTCACCTAAGTCTTTGAACTTGGAATTTTTTCATATAAACCTTACCTATGGCTGCTGATTCATGAAAGAATGTGTTCTAAACTGATATTTTCAATGATTGAATGAAAAATAATGATTTAAACAACCTGTTTGCATATTTCTGAAATGACCGGAAAATAGCGAAAATAAGAAAACTTATGGTTTTGTGCACTATAATGCAAAAGATTGAATTTTTCTATATTACTAACACCAATAGTGGCCGATTCTTATGGATTTAGGTTCTAAAGTGATTTTTGTTATGTTTACATGAAAAATCTTGGTCCAAACCATGTTTTTACATATTTCTGAAATAGACGGAAAGCACGAAAAGAAGAAGAATTTGGTTTTACCTTAATGAATGCATTCGGCCTACATGAACAATTTTGTCCAAATGTTTATAAACTTTATGTGATGTGTCTTGGTGATTGTTGACATGTATGTACATATAATAGATGATGAAATTGCATGTTGGTTAAAGGTATGATCCTAGATAAGCTTAAATGTATTATAGTATACTTAAGGTATACTTAAGGTATCTTAACCTTGTATTGTGATTATAATATAAATGTGATTGGGAAATATGGAACTAGATGTTATGATGAATTGATGATGAACATATGATTATAAGTTAATGAAGTGAAAGGGATCATAAGAGTTAAGCATGATGTTTGAAGGATTAATTATTAAATTGACATGTATGGAAGTGTAAAGTGAATTAAGATAATTGATAAGTGAATTGATATTGAGGTAATGATATTGTGATGACCTTAAAAAGGGATTGATATGATTGAAATGTGTTTTCATATGAGCCTATAAGGCTTAAGTATGCAAGACCAGTAGGTCAACGAGCTATGTGCAAGTGATGAGTACACCTATGTGTGGACTCTAAGTGTATGTGTATGCTATATGTACATGGGTAGTTATGGGATAGGAACATCATAAGTAAATAAATACTAAGTGTTAAATTAAATATTATGTTAGAGTTTGAGGAGCTTTAGAAGTACAAAGGGGACTATGTGTAATAGGAGCAAAGGAACCCCAAGGTGAGTAAACACTATGTTCATGCTACAAGTGTGAGTAAACATCGTATTCATGTTATAATTGTAAACAACATTTTGTTGTGTTACAAGAATGTGATATTTTGATATGTGAACCTTTGTGATCTTTGAAACCCAAGTTCTTTCCATTTTTAAATATTATTATACATTTTTCTTTGTCAAGCTTGGGTTGCCAAAGGACATTTGGTCCAAAACTATTTTGCTTATCCAATGAGAACTTTTTTTATGATGAACACCCTAACTTGTATTCTTTCTGGAACTACACTTTCACTGTATTATTGTTGAAAGCCAAACTACTATTGTTATTGAAATACATGTTATTGTTGCCATATGTGATATCATTAATTGTGTTTACCAATAGCTCTAGCTAGGGTACCTTTACCCTTTATGCAGAATCCTCGTGCCGATGCAAGTAATCATCGGAACCTGTGCATATGGTCTTAACCGGATGGATAGGGGTAGTGTATCCACCTCAACTAGAAGGGGTGGTTCTAGCCGTGGAGCCTGATCAGCTTCATGCTTTCCATGTGATAGGAGTTGGAATTTGGCAAAGGCCACCTCTCCTCAATGTGTTTTGAGTGAATTGAGTATAGTCTTCACTCTATAAGTGTTATAAGTGTGATTTCTGCAAACTTGCTAAATTGAACCCTTAATGAATTGCAACTTGATTCATGAGTTATAAACCATGAACTATGTGTATAAGCAATGTGTTTCCTTTCAAAGGAATATGTGATAATGTATACGCCTTTACATTTACTCATTAAGATCATCTATGTCACCCCTTTTTCCTTGTGTGCTTCCAGGTGAGCAAATGTGAGGAGGCAAGGTGATGGCTTAAGCAGTCTACTTCGCTTGGGGAATTCCTTGTTTGAGTTATCAATAATACTATGTTTATGAAGTCTTGTCTTTAGATGCTCCGAGAACATTAATTGATACTTATAGAGATTTATATTATTTTCCTTATGGATTTTATATGTAACGATTTACTTTAAGTCTTTTGCAAGTTATGGTATTTATCCAAATGTTTTAATGAGTAATGAAGAAGGTTCGGTAAGATCCTAGGCATGATTGTTATATGTTAATAGGTTTTATGGGCGTGGATGACCTTATGTCTCCCCATGTTCTAGGACCGTCATATCTCATAGGGTTGGGATGTGACCGCATGCCTCTTTTGATACATGAATGCATGGTTAACTCTTTGAGGCTTAACTCTTGAGTCTAATGTAACCTTTTGAGTCCTTTTGGGACTTCAAGGTTTAGTGTGTGATTTCACTTCCTTATGAATTACCTCAATGCTAGAGGTTTGAGGAGTTATAGCTTTTATGAACATAGTGGTTAAGGATGTAGATGGAGATGAGCTATCAAAGCCAAGACCATGTCCCACAAAGGGTGGCCTTTGTGATACAATAAGAGCATCCAAGGCTTCTTTTCCTTTGTGAAATTTTGAGATTGAGTTTCTTAATTCTTCAACCTCAATTTTCAAAGCATTGTTTTCTTTATATAAAGAATTAAAAGAGGAGTTTTTAGAAGTGATTTCATCCAATGAGCTTTTTAAGCTAACATTGGAGGTTTTCAAGCTTAAAATAAGTTTTTCTAATTCTTTAAAATTCTCCTCCAACTTAGACTGCTTTTCCTTAAAAAGTTTCATTTTTGATTTATACTTTTTGCATTTCAAATTCATAGCTTTAATTAGCTCATCCTCATCATGCATATCATCATCAATATCATCACAAGATTGAGAGCTAGAGCTTACCTCATTTAATGAGTCCTCTAAGGCCATGAAACATAAGTTTGCAACATCTTCTTCCTCTTCATCACTAGAGGAGTCATCATCCCATGTTGTTTTGAAGCCCTTCTTCTTTTTCTCCTTGTCCCATTTCTTTTTCTTCTTGATGTTGGGATATTTTGTTTTTATATGACCTTGCTTGCCATATTTATAGCAAGTAATGTCATTCTTCTTTTCTTTGTTTAAGTTTGAGTTGTAATTTGATAATGATCTCCTAAAGGGCCTCTTTTCTTTCTTTCTTCTCTTGATGATGTCTTTGAACCCTTTTGAGAGCATAACAAGTTCTTCATCATTATCATCTTCACTTTCCTCGGATTCACTTGAGCTCTCACATTCCTTTTTGCTTTTAAGGGAGGATTTGAGAGTTAAGGATTTCTTTTTCTCTTTCTCTATCAATAGAGACATTTCTTTGGCAAGGAGTTTTTCAATGAGGACATCAGTAGGAACCTTTCCAAGATCCTCATTAGCTTCTTCTATGCCAGCAATTCTAGCTTATAATCTTTCTTTAGGAGAGTTTTGAGAATCTTGTAGTTTATATCATTCAAGGTGTATACTTTGCCCAATTTCTTCATGTTGGTGACAAGGGCTAGAAGCCTATTTGTCATATCGACGACACTTTCATTGGGTTTCATCTTAAAGAGCTCATATTTAGTTGTGTACAACTAAATCTTTTTCTCCTTGACTTGCTTAGTTCCTTTATGGTAGTTTTCTAAAGATTTCCAAATGCTAAACGCACTTAAACAATGTTGAACTCTACTGCATCCTTCTCTTGAGAGTGAACTAAGAAGATTTGCCATGGCTCTCTTATTTTTCCCATTAGCTTTTCTTTGTGCATCCACCCATTCTTCTATAGGAACCAATTCTTTAACATCATCAACTTTTCTTAATGGAGGTTTCCATTCTTTGATTATGCAATCCCATACATCAATGACATCACTATCAAGATATACCTCCATTCTATATTTTCAATATGCATAATCAGTACATCGAAGTGTAGCTTGAGGTGATGCATCCCTTCATTGGCCATTGTGATCTTTTCTCAGACAATTAAGCTTAAAGAATGAGACTAAAGCTCTGATACCACTTGTTTGCCTATGCACCAAGAAAGGGGGTTGAATTGGTGGGAAATTAAAAATTAGATAAAAAGAGATAGGGAAAGAGAATGAACATAATCAATTTTATAGTGGTTTGGGTATTAACGAACCCTACATCCATTCCCCAATCTCAATGGGTATTCTACTACTAGATGATGCTTACAAGAAGTTTCAAGCTCACTCCAAACTTATAATGTGTTTTCAATGGCTCACATGCAACCCTTATAACTGTTTCCCTTAGACTCACACTCAAACCTATACAAGAGTTTTCTAATAGCTCACTCTCAACCTAACAATATCTATTTTCAAGCTAACACTTAACCCTTTGAGCTATCAATGCTTTTACAACAACCAAATGATAACAACTAAGAAGTAAAGCCTTTGAGAATTAAAATTGCAAGAGTTTGGCTTAAATGAAAGTTGTTAGATCTTTATGAGGGTTTTTGGAGGGGGTATTTATAGCTTTTTCCCTCTAAATTTCCATTACAAAGGCATACCAAAAAGAATCCTCACAATAGCCATAATATATTGCATTAAACACACTGTCAGAGTTGGGTCACAATTGCTAAGCCTTTTTCGTGGTCACGACTCCATTTTTGCGGTCGCGACTATAATTTAATGGCTGTGATCTTTATAATCCACAATAGCTAGATCACACGTGGCATCTTCTTGTTAGTTTTTCAACTATTTGTTGCAAGCTTGGATCTCAATATGAATATTGCGGTCACAACTACCAATTAGTGGTTGCGAATCCAGGATTGCGTCCTTGGTCGAGGTTGCGACTGAGGTCGCAATTCATCTTGAATGAAATTGATCAAATTGGCTTCTTATTTCTTAGTCACGATTACATAGTTGTAGTCACGATTTCATGGTTGCAGTCGCGATTCCATCATCTTGGTCGCGACTCAAAAGCAATCCAATATACTTTGAAAGATTTTGATTTCCTTTCAATTTCAATCAATAATTATGATATATCCTACAAAACAAACATTAGATAACTTTCAATTTGATTGACAAGATCAAAATAGAGATTGACTAAGTTTTGAAATAACTTAGGTCAACAGGTAAGAATAGATAAATTTTTCTCACCTGGAGAATAACCAGAAAGATAGTTGATCTCTTTAAATCCCAAATAAAGTAGTCAAGACTCATTAGTGTCCTTGCCTGCACAGCTCTAACCACAAAATGCCTCTATTCCATTTGTCACTATGGCATCACCCCCGATCAATAAACTCATATTTAACACTCAAACAGAAAATCAAAGCCCTCATGTTGAGCCTCTGCCCCCCCCTCATATCTCTCTGGTTATCAAGATCATGGAACTTCTTAATCACAGCGGTCAAATTCACTTGACCATTGCCAATAATCATCTGGCTTGCAACATCCTGAGACAAGTCTAAAAAACTCCTGAAAATATAGAAAATGCTAAACTTTGAACTCTAGCACCGCCAGAGTTGCCTCAGAGTCATAGCCAAGCCATAGCATTGAACTTCCTAAAGATGGGTCATAACTCCTCTTTAATAGCGCCAAAACATAAAACACAAGCCATTGGATCCCAAAACCCAAATCAAACCCTCAAAAAAAATCTCGATACACTCGAACTCCTTGTAATGCCACTATGGCAATTATTCCATACCAACCGAAGTTGAGTTCCTCAGCTTTGTCAAGTTTCTCAGTCCATAAATACATGGGTCTACGAACATAAAAAGTCACATGAAAAATTGCATTCACAAAGAAAATGCATGAATCCACCCTTATGCATCCATGCAATCATCCATTATAGGCATCATCATAAATCATGCATGGAATAGAAGTTAAGCAAAAGGTCCATGAATTCTTAAACATGCATATATAAACATGCATCATCTGTGCACTAGTATCTATGCAATCATTTGCAATCATGCACCATCATATAAAAGTTGAGCCTATAGCATCACTAACACCTCCTAAAGCTTACCAGTATCTTTTTGAAGCTAAATGATACCTTTCCAAATCTATTCAATGAAGTGTGACTTCTAGGTTCCCTTTACTCCCGATAAAGTTCCTTTGAGTCTTCCAAAAGGCCCAACCCCTCACATTCAGAAACCCAAGTTTTCTTTAGCCCAACCAAAATCTTGTCAGATTCTCTTGAGCTAATTTGCCATAGGCTGAGGCTCTCCTTTTTTTCAAAATCTTATCAAAATCTCTCAAGCCAAGGCTCTCCCTTTATCAAAACCTTTTCAGAATCTTTCGAGCTGACTCACTGACTCTCCATAAGCTAAGGCTCTCCTACCAAAATCTTTTCAGAATCCCTTAAGCTGATTCACCATAAGTTGAGGCTCTCCTTTTACCAAAATCTTGTCAGAATCACTCGAGCTGACTTGCCATAGGCTGAGGATCTCTTTTCACTAAATTATCTTGTCCAAAATTCTCTTCCACCTAAAAATGTCTATAAATGGTCACCTAGACATCCATGTGGTTCTTTTTTCCATCTCTTTTATCAAAAACCATCAACTCCACCAACAAATGTCTAGAAGCGATCACCTAGACATCAATATGGTTCCTTTTTTCCATCTCTTCTATCCAAATCCATCAACTGCATCTATAAATGTCTAGAAATAGTCGCCTAGATATGCATGTGGTTCCTTTTTGAAATCTATCAATTTCACTTATAAATGTCTAGAAATGATCACCTAGACATCTATATAGTTCCAATTTCCACCTTTTTACCTAAATCATCTCTACCTCTAGCATTAAGACCAAAAAATAGCCTTGATTGAGATTTACCCAAATTTTCTTTACCTCTAACATTAAGGCCAGACTGATAGCCTTGATTGAGATTTACCCAGATCATCTTTATCTCCAAGATTAAAGCCAGACAGATATCCTTGATTGAAATTCACTAAACCTTCTTTATCTCCAACATTAAGGCCAGACAGATAGCGTTGATTGAAATTCACAAAACCTTCTTTATCCTCTAACATTAGGGTCAAACAAATAGCCTTAATTGAAATTCACAAAGACCATTCTCATATCCAATGTCAAGGCCAGAGTGATAGCCATTGATAAAACCTCATTTATCCTAGAGGACCTCCTCCCAAAGGACCTGACAAGAACACACAAGCCCAAAATCTAACATGGCACCTCATCTCAACATTCATTATCATTAGAATCACTTTTTGTTCAAAGCCAATTCTGATGAGGGGGCAACTGTGAATCCTCAATTTTGCACCCTCATTATCCAACTGCAACATTAGCACCTGCTAAGTTTAACATGCTATATAGAGCCATTACGGTGGTCCTACTAGCCAGTTAGTGGGCGGGAGTTCAGGGGTCGAGCCCCTAAAAGAAAATTTTTTTAGCCTTCAATTACATTGCCATCAGACATCCAAATTTCCTAAACTCCATACCAATTAATCTCTAAAAAAAAAAATAGAGAGAGAATAGCAATGTCAGCTGCCAAGCGGTAGCCCTATGACTCCGCAGCAGGTCTATGTGGCTTCACAGGTCTAATCTACAGCCTGTCGCACTAGTCTATTGTGGCACTGCACCTGTCTAACGCAAGTGGACCCCCTTTCCAACACAGAAAATGACTCTTTTATCCCTTCCACCTAAATTTTTAGCCCTTTCTAACCCTACCCCTCATTGTCTTTTCACATTTTCACTACCTAAAGTACCCTCATCTACTTTTCCTATAAATAACCCCCTCTACTTCTCATTTCATGATACCCCTTGAATTTGAGTAGATTGCTATCCTTAAATTCCTTTCTTCTTTTCACTCCAATCACTCTCTAATTAATTAATTAATCTTTTTAATTAATTAATTACCTTACTTTAACCAAGTTAATTAATATTTTTAATTAACTAAACCTCTTTTTTTAATTAATCACTCAATTAATCAATTAATTAATCTTTCTAGTTAATTATTTAGTCACTCTCTTTTCAAAAATCATTTTTTTTTCAAAATTTAAATTAATCATTTTTCTTAATCCATCCTTTATCCAAATTAATTAATTAATCATTTTAATTAATTAATCTATCAATCCATCCATTTCATCACATTAATTAGTTAATTAATTATTTTAATTAATTAATTAATCTCCCATTCAATCCAATCATCTGGTCTCGATAAAATGAAACTTCGGTCCAATAAATCCCTCCACCCATCAAAAGCAAAGGTATCAACCTTTTTCTCTCGCTCTCAAAACACCTAAATCAAAATCAATTTGATTAATTTCTAAACTCCTCCACTTAATCATGGAATGAACTACGTGGGTTTTGATCCCCATTCAATGGGGTGCATAGGCACGTTTGGAATCTAAATCCAAACCTCAAATCCAAATCCCAATCAATCTTCTTTCCCCTTTTTAATTAATATAATTTGTGAATATTTACTTTAATTGTTTTACTAATCCTCCATACGCCATGCATTCATGTTATGCCGTATTCATGTATTTTTTTTAATATCATCTTATAAATGTCATTCATGAAATCAATTTTTCTAAAGTCAAATTAAACTTAAGAGACAAATTTAGATTATTTAAAACCAAAAACCTAGTCTCTGAACTTACCCTGGTTTGAGACTAGTGATTTTATCCTTAGGTAGTTAATTGAAAATTAATGAATTGGAGTCACAATTGGGATTTTCCTTAATTTTCCCATTTAAAAATAAATTAGTGTGGCGACTCCTAAAATTATTTTCAAAATCAACCAAATCCAAACCTGACGATTTCATCATGAGTCTAAACTCGAATGAGCATCCCGATTCCTTCCATTGGATCAGGTCAATGCTCAGGCAAAGCCTCACAAGTACAAGGATCATTATCAAGAAGGGTTCTTTATGGCAATGGAATGATTTTAATTAATGTTGTCATTATGATTCAATTTCTCATTTAAGATGGAAATAACATCTTCAACAGAAAAAATATTTTCTTGGAAGCAGAATGCTTCCCACACATATAAATTAAACAGTGGCGGCCTAAGCCTTGCTCACTCACATGTATCACATTACGTAAGACCAATCAGGTCTTACAGTTAAGCGTTCCCCTGCTAATAGAGGTTGGGTACTCTTGCCCTACCACAGGCTTATATCAAGTGCATAAGGTCCGATGTATTACCTTACATTAGAAGGGTATTTTTGCTTATCATACAAAGTTCATAGCATGGAATTCAATGGAGGATATGCCAATACAAGAATAATTCTCATTAAAGGTCACATTACAAATTCAATATGGAAAGGCTCATAATGGCCATATGCCATGGAGAAATATCATATCCAAGTATAACATTCAATGGGCAATTCATGTTTAATAAGAAGTTGGGACATTCCAATAATAATGGTTTGATCAACAATGGTTCAAAGAATATGGCATATATTATATCATATTATTAAGTACTCACCTTAGACTCCTTTGCTCCTATTTATGTTTAACTTTGATGCAAGTGGTGCTGCTTGCACTTTTAGACAATATCCTTATCCTTGTCTTTAGATTCTACACATTTGCATTTCAATTACATATTAATTAGTAACTAATGATGTTACTAATTATACCTTATACTTATTTTATAATTTTAACTCACAATAGAGATGTATCAATAGAGTCATATACATTTTTATATCTATTCTTATGCCTAATCATTTCCAAGCCATATTTCTCATTCAATTTCATGACTTCAAGTAAAAATTTCAAAATTCCCAATTTGTTCCATAAACCCTAAAATTTAGGAAAAATTATCAATTTTCCTTTTAAACCTCAAATTAACTATAGATTCACCAAATTAACACCTAGGCAATCAATTCCTACCAATTATCTTGAGTCACTTCATTTTTATTCATATGAATCCTAATTTGTCCCACTTAGGTCAAATTTGGGGAAACTTTTGATTCCTCATCAAATCTTAAAATTAGTTGTAGAGATTTGAAATTAACATAACATAAAACATAAATGATTACTCAATTATCATAAGATAATATTAAAACACCAAGTTCCTCTTTTAACTATATTTATGTCTCTAAGATTTTCAAGTCTTGAATCAAGTTTCCAAAATTCATTTTAACACTTCTATATCATTTTTCTTCATCTAAAATAACTATGGATGTATCCAATTAGAATTTAGAATGCTTCCTTGTTCATTCACTATTATAGGTGAATTTTTCTTATGGTGTAGGAAGGATTTTATGCAACTAAAATATTAAAATCAACCTTAGAACATAGAAAAGAGAAGATGAACAAGATTTCCCACCTTGGTTAGCTTTGGTATGCTAAGGTTCTTGTTGCTATTGGTGTATAGAGAGAGCTTCTTTTGTTATTGTGGAAATTTGGTGTAGAGATAGGAAAATGATGTTCACAACATAAAATTTGCATATATATACATATATAATAGGTTGGATGGTGAAGATTTGATCAAACTTAATCCAGTGGCTAAGATTTAATCTTGATGGATGGTTATGATTTGATCAAGTTGGATGGCTAGGATTTTCTCTACAATTGTGATGTTCATCATATGGTTTTGGAAGTAGCAAAAATAAATGAAGACTTTGGTGTAGATGAAGTGAGAATTCAAGTTGGAAAAGGAATTAACTTAGTAAAAAATGGTGGCTTCCAAGTTAAAATTAATGGCTAGCTTTTTTCAACATCAAACATAACCTTTGGTAGGTATATCTAACTCTAGTTAAGTGTATGTTCATCCATCCTTGGGCCTTATGGGCTGACCATTTAATGGGCTTGGGCTTTTGAGTCCAAAAGCCCATTAACAAATTCTTATATGCACATTTTAAGCTTGCTACTTAATACATTTTCCATTTCATTTCTTTCACTTTAATATAAATATTTCTACCTTCCAATATCACTACACACTCTAGACATTGCTAAATAAATCTTGTTCACTCTATAGTACACATTTTCTATCCTTTCATTAGTATTGTTTATGTATGTAAATAATATAGACTTACTTGGTCAAACTAAGTTTGACTTTCATTGTACCATTGTAACTTTGATTGAAATCAACTTTTCATGTCACTATTATTATCTTCTAATGATTTAGAATATGCTAGTTCCCATTCACTAGCACTTTAGATTCACATTTCAAATAAATTATTAACATAGTTACATTTAAGTTTGACTTCCATTTTATCATAAAAGTACTTATCGAAATCAATTACATTCTTCACTCATTGTCACATTATTCATTTAGAATTTGTTTTTTATAATGTTCTTATGGTTCTTGATGTGCTAAGGAGAACTTGAATGGCACAGTACATAAACATTATGTTGCCCTCATTGCTAACTCTAATAGATTAAGAAAACCTTATGTATTACAAATTTAACTCAATATTTTTCATGTAAACATAACAAAAAACATTTTAGAATAGCAACATACACCAATTGCCCCCTCCCCCCTCTTTAACGAACATATGCATGAAGATTCTAACTTTTAGATTTTAGGGTTCACCTTTGATGGATTTGAGAAAAGGGAGATTTGTTCACAATTGGAAATTGGTTTCTAAAAAAACAACCTAGGCCCAATATAATACATAGAAAATCAGTAAATATATAGCCCCTTATGGATTACTCATGATTAGTTTCATAAAATTCAAAAATTAGCTTGAAATAAGAGGAAAACTTACAAGGAAGATCACAAAATTGCAAGGTTTAAAGGCACCTTGTGTTTTTCTGTTAAGAGAGAATTTTTGAGAGAATTCTATAAAAATTTGAAGGAGAAACAAAATGGAGGTTGCCAATGTACTAGGGGCCAAACTTTAGACGATTATTAGGGTTTTGGGTGCAAAATTATAAGATTGCCATTAATGAGCTAGGTTGGGAGTGCTTAGGTGTCATGGGCTTTTGGTGAGTTGGGCTTTTAATATAATTTATAGGCTGATTATAATGTATTAATGCTTTTTATTTTCATTAAAATTCCCCAAAAAATATTTAATTTAAAATATTTTTAAAAAATGCTCATAAAAATTATTTTATACCTAAAAATCGCTTTGTGCATAAAAATTCACTTTGTATGCAATAAATCATTTTATGTATTTGCACTTCACATAAATCACGTATTTCATACTCAAAATTCATATTATGTATATTAGAACTAATCTAACATGCCACTTGCTCATAAATCATATAGCACATAAAATTTCATGAAAGCATACATTTTGTCATAAAAGCTCTAAAATCAAGCAATTTGTCATGAAACTCCTAGCAAGGGTATGGGTTGTTACATCCCTATTTTGGGTTTTCATTGTAAATTTAATATTTTCCTATCACTTTCTTGTTCCTTTAATTGCTATATTATTGTATTGTTGAATAATCATACATTTTAAACTATTCATGCATTCTATAAACTATTTATGAAATTTATTTTAAGTTATTTTATATTAAATTTGCCAAACTAACCTATTTTGTTAAAATAAATCAAAAACCTAGTTCCTTAATCCTCTTTGGTAATTGAGGACTAGTGCACATTTTTCTATTGGGATAAAATTGGAGTCATTTAATTAGATTTTTCCCTTAATTTTTCCTAAATAAAAAATAAAATCAAGCTGGCGACTCTAAGTCAATTTCAAGATCAACCAATTTGAACCCCGAGGGTTCTGTCATGAGTTCAAATTCGAATGACCATTTCAATCTCTTTCAGCATATCGGACTGGTGCTCGGTTGAGGCTTTACAGTTGGCGACTCCACTAGGGAGTCTTTTTTATGAAAGAAATAAGAGGACTAACAATTGGTTTGAAATCAAAGTTTGGCATTTTTAAATATAGAAATGGCTTTCATGCATCACTTGCATATGTTCTTTGCCTTTCAACCTAGATTTCTTAGGAAAACAATGGATAGAAAGTAACATCAAGTGGGTAACCCTCTTGGGTCTACTCGCTGGTGGTGAAATCATCCACCTTATGATGAATCTTTTGATCCTTTCAAAGGTGTAACGAGCATGTACGTATCATTAAACCCACACAAAGCTCCTTAACTCACATGTGGTTAGGTATATCGCTGTTCTAGTGTGATGGGTACCCTGTACAAGCCACCCTTAGTCTCTCATGTAATGAACTTAGATCCTAACCTTAGGTTGTATGTACCATAATCAAAGCATCTTCATGAAATATTTTTTCCATACATATCATGCATCCATTGTATACAATAAAGCATGATTCATCTCAAGTTTAGGTTGAACCTTGAATGGAAGAACTCTCCATCTAAACACTTCCCTCATAAACACTCTCACATCTCTATGCTAATCACCTTTGCCCCTACAATCCTAAAAGGTCATCCCTTATAACTTTCATCCAAATACCAATACATGAATCTCAACTTTTAACCTAAATACTTTAACCACACACCTTAAAGCACCTCACCCTAACCTTTAACCTTACATGTAATTAACCCTAGCCTTTAACATGAAAGCATCTCACCCTAACCTCTCACCTCTATCCTAAATACCCTCACCTTTAGTCTAAACCTTTTCACCTCTATCCAAACACATTTATACCTAAACTTATGGTCCATCTCAACCTACAATCAAAAAATCAAACTTATGTCAAACACATGGTAAAAATAAGCCCAACCATGGTACCTTTCTTTACACCCAAAATTTAACCTAGTTTTACCCCCTACAATCCTTATCCAAGCTAAACACTAACTTAGCCTCATCCTCATCCTAATCCTTAATCCCTTCCTAAGCTAAACACTGATATAGATTTATCCTTACTTATAACCTTTTTCCAAGCTAAATACTAGCCTAGCTTTCATCCTTCATAATTCTTACCTAAGCTAAACACTGACCTAGCTTTCATCTTTCATAATTTTTACCTAAGCTAAATACTGACCTAACTTCATCCATATCCATACCCAAGCTAAACACTGACTTGGCTTCATCTTTTATAGTATTATCCTAACCTATGGCCCATTTAAGCCCATGGTCTAGTCCAATCAAACCCATTATCCAACTGTCGCCAAACCAATGGTTCACTAACATCCAAATCCATGGTACATCCATAACCCAATCATAAAACTCAGGGTCCCTCCATCCTTAAGCCCTTGGTAAACCATCTATAAATTGTAATTTTAATTATTTAAGGCTAAACTCTGACCTAGCCTTCCTAGCTAAACTTTGCTTCCTCAAAGCTAAAATCTGACCTAGCTTCTCAAAGCTAAAATTTGACCTAGCCACCTAAAGCAAAATCCTTATACAAGCTAAAATCTGACTTAGCTCCCCTGGCTAAATATTGAACTAGCTAACATCATATACCTCTACCTTCATCTTTACACATACCTTGTCAACCTAACCATAAGACACTACCATCCATTACCATTAAACCCAAGGTCCTTAGTTTGTCATACCCACTATAACCATTTTTCGAAACTTGATACTGATCCAGCTCCTTTTCCCTTTCAAAGAATGCCAAGATGTTTACTGGATTTGATAAAGATGTCATGGATAAGCTTCTAACCAAGCTATTAGAGCAATAAGAAGAGATGTTCAAGAGATAAGCAGTCCCAATTCAGGCCTAAAGGGAGGCCATACTAAATGATGTCAAAGACATGTTAAGCCAGGCTGGCATAAACTAAATTTCACTCTCTAAAATCCATTCAACTTGGACCAAAATCTAAGCATAGCTTAAGCCTATGCTTCTACTTCCTCCACCAAGCCAACCTCTGAAACCATACTTTCACCTTTACTTCCCTCACCTAATATCCTCTTTCCCATCTAGCACCCATTAAACAACCACAAATCACTCCTTTCCTATGGATCCTTCCAAACAGAGGGAAACCATAAGTAATCCTTGGCTTGAGGTTTTCCTATTCAAACTAGAAGCTATGGAAAAGTCTCTAAAAAGTGTAAAGAAGAGGGAAGGCATAATTGATACAAGTTCATTGAGCCTCTTCCCCAATGCTTGGTTAATACCACAGTTCAAGATGCCAAATTTGGATAAATTTTATTGTGCCACTTACTTCAAGATCCATTTGAAAATGTATGTGGGGGCAATGCATCCACTTGGTCTTAATAACAAGCTCTTTGCTTAACTTTTTCAATAATCCCTTACTGATGCTACCTTGAGATGGTTTATTGACTTAGATGACACCCAAAAACAAACTTGGGATGACTTTTGCAAAGTGTTTGTCGAGTAGTGTCACTATAATATTAAAGTGGATATCACAAGAAGAGACCTAGAAAGCATTAAGCAGCTTCCAAATGAGTCCTTTTTTATGTTCCTTATTAGATGGAGGGCTAAAGATGCTCAAATGGTAAATAGGCCACTGAGCAAGCAATGGATGTCCTTGTCAAGAATCTACTATTGACCTACTGAGCTCACTTGATAACCTAATACCCACCCACCTATAAAGCTTTAGTTTCAACTGCATCAAAGGTTGAAGAATGCATCTAAAGAGAATCATTTCAACCTAAATTTCCCATCACCAACCTAAATAGTGATGAAGAACCTGAACCTAGCTTAACCCCACCTTACCTCAGCCTCGAGTGGCATGACATAGAAGAGTTCAAGCCCAGCTAATATGATCTTTCTGAGGTTGAATCTCAAGTTCAAATCTCAAAATTTGATTCTAAATCTCAAAATTTGAGTCTATATCTGAGTCAAGTCTGTTGCCTTTTTTTCTTTTTTTTTTTTGTATTTTTGTCAAACATATCGGTCCTTTTTTTGTTATTATGTAATAAAATTTCCTTTATAGTAATACATATATATTTTCTTTTCATTATTTATGCATTAATTTTCTCATCTATCTTGATTTAGTCTGACATGGATGGGCTTAAAAAAAGAGAAAAAAAGGAAAAAAAAAGCAAGAAAAAAAAGAGAGACATAAATGAATAAACAGTGAATTAAATATACCATAATTAGCACATGTTAGAATTTAAGGTGCCATCAATAATCTTACCTAACCAAAGAAGGTCAAATGATTAAATAGTTTAAGTATAAAGAGCAAATCAAATGGAAATACCCATTACACTTTAGGTAATTAGATGATGGACCTCAACAAGGGACAATAAGTTTAGAAAAGACGTTTGTCAAACCTAGAATTTAAAAGTCAAAGCCCCTCAAAGCAGCAACCTAAATCATGATGAAATATTTTCTTTCAAATTTCATGCTTGCTAAGTTGAAAACCCAAAAGGGTGGCTTAGGCAAAAGTTAGAGCTAAGAGAGAAAGAGAGAGAGAAAGCTCATCCTAGTCATCTTTCCTCATGTCCAAAGTAGTCCAATCATCTTTAATCAATCCTCTTATCTCATATCTTTAAAGTCATATTTCCTTACTAGAGGCTTGTTCTTTGAATTTATACTATCTTTTATGCCTTTATCCTATAATGGGGACATGTCTTCCTAGGATGTCATCATCTCTTGTTCATCCATCTCATTGCTTGGCTCAAAATGCCAATGTATAATCTCGAGTCCGTCATAAGTTGTCTCTTTTCATTTGTCCTTTAGCCACTTCTTAAGGCATTTCCCTTTAGCTAGTCTCTTACTTGTATTGAGTCAAACTAATAAACGGATCATTCCCTTCAATTTCAAATGACAAAATAGCTTGACTTGCTCTTTTTCATAAATCATGCTACAAATGGCAAAATCATACAACCTCCCTGATCTTTTTCAGAAGTTCCAACCTACCTTTAAACCATTCATGGAAATATACTATCCTAAGCCTTATTGGTGAATCGTACCATTATTTCAAGCTTAAGCCTTATATCATCCTTTCCTTAGAAAAATCTCTACATGGATAGAACTATAAATCCCCAGGTCTTTTAGGACTCATCATCATCGAAGTCAAATTCCTTAACAAAACCAAAAGTCCAGGCATATCCCCAAAGCCTATCATCCTCAAGTTGATTAAAAAAGGCTCAAACCAGTCAAAGTCTATCCTATGCCTCTTTAGAAAACCTCTCAATATCCTTGAAAGGATCAAGCCTCCTAAGCAAAACACATGATCCTTAAGATTAAGGTCTCTTGAGGATGAATAGATAACTTTGATTAAAATTCACCAAAACCATTTTTACCTTTAGCATTAAGGTTAGACAGATAACCTTGATTGAAATTCACCAAGACCATTCTCAACTTAATCATCTTAAATTGATGCAATCGTCCATGAGCCTAAGATCTCCTCATGACTAAAACATGTAGCACCATACCTAAGATAAAGCTAACCATCTTCAAAAGAGGCTTGAAGCACCTTGTAGAAAAGCTTAAGCTAACAAACTATCCTTAAAACCCAAAAGCTTTTTAACTAAAAATCCTTCATTAGAAAGCCCAAGCCTAAAAGCCTTCACCATAAAGCCTAAGCTCAAAAGCCTTCACCATAAAGCCCAAACCCAAAAGCCTTTACCATAAAGCCCAAGACCAAAAGCCTTCATCACGAAGCCCATGACCAAAAGTCTTCGTCACGAAGCCTAAAACTAAAAGCATTCATGGTGAAGCCTAAACCCAAAAGCCTTTATCACAAAGCCTAAAGACCAAAAGCCTTCACTATAAAGCCCAAGCTGAGAAGCCTTCACCATAAAGCCTAAGCCAAGAAGGCTTCACTATGAAGCCCAAACCGAGAAGCCTTCACTATGAAGCCTAAACTAAAAAGCCTTCACCATGAGCCCACTCCTAAGAAAGAGTCCTACTTAGCTTGAAAGACTTGGTTTAAGGTTCATAAAATCATTACAATTCATAATATAGTTTAATATGGGTTTTGGGTTCAAACAATCAACTTAAGAAAAAGTCTTGTTTAAGCTGGGACTCTTGAGCAAACATAGGTTATGAAATCAAAATCAATCAATAGACATGGAATCATAAAGGAAATTATTCAATCTCAAAGAAATCATTTCATATTTGTGAAGAAATAAGAATGTGCATTACAACTCACCTCAAACTCCTGTGCTCCTAATTAACCGAGCTAAATGGACCACAGGGCTTGAACCTCTTTAACCTCTACAGCATAAATCAAATAGTTTGTATTTAATTCATACATTCAATAACTTATCATGTTTATGCATATTCTTACCTAACTTAAGTGGTTAACTTGAACTACAACTCTTAGTCCCACCATAAATCTTTAGTCAAACAAGGTCAACCTTTAATGTTTTTCCTTATTTTGACTTTTAATCTTGATGATTAATGTTTTATATTATTTTATTATATTTATACTATGTTCTAATTCATCTTAGGTCATAGTCAAACTTTTGACTTTGACTTCTTTAGGTCAACCCTATACTAAAGGGAAATCTTAATATTTGACTTGATCATTTCAATTGACTTCATAAATTCTTAATTTATTATTTAATTTTATAATTATATCCTTAATTTGATGTTTATATTTATTTTAATTAGAAACTCAATTCTTAGGTCTAGAGTTCACCCCTCAAAAGATTTCAACTTGCCTATCTTTCGATTGCTTGTATTCTTGTTATCAATTTCTAATTTTATTGTTTAATTACTTAATTAATTTATCTAATTACATAATTAAATTTAACTGGAAAGTCCTTAATTTTAAATTGTTCATGAAGGTTTCAAGAACATTTTTGAAATTCCATTTTGGATTTCTCAATGATTTGAACTCGGATTTTATTTCCAACAATTTCTATGTTCTATTGGCTCTAAATCCAACCAAATTCTACTTAAAATAGTAAATTATAGAACTTGGGAATTAATTTCCCCTTTTAGCCAAATGGTTATTGCATAAAATTTATTTTTTTTAATTTTTTTTCAATTAATCATGTTCTTCACTAGCAATCATACTTTTTTTTGCAATTAACTTCCTTTTTCATTCCTAGGTATAATTCTTTTCTTAATTCAACAAATACACATCCTATTATACTAATTAAACCAATCCAACACCATATTGCCATGATTTATATACATATTTAATTGTTGTAAAAAATATATAATAAAAATTAAATTGAGAAAATAATTCTTCTCACCATAATTCAAAAAGTGTAACAACCCACACTCGCCCTAGGAATTTTCGTGATAAATTGCTTGAATTAGAATCTATAAGGTTAAGTGTGTGCTTGTGTGAAAATTTGTGATCTAAGTGACCAATGAGTATGTGGCATATTAAATTAATTTTAATATGCATAATATGTGTTGCCAATGTGAAATAAATGATTTACATGAAGTGCATTTGCATAAAAGAATTTATTTTAAATAAAATGAATTTTCATGCATAAAACAATTTTTAAGCATAAAATAATTTTATGGGTATTTTTAAAATATTTTTAAATAAATATTTTTGAGGGAAATATTCCAGAATTAAAAAGAAAAATATTATTTTTATTTTAAATCCTTTCAGCCGAAATTTTTAAAGAAAAAGCCCAATTACCCAAAAGCCCACTACACAAAAATGCTCCTAACCTATTTCATTAAGGGTAAAAGTGGAAATTCCACTCTAACCCTAATATATATTCTAATTTTTGGCCAGCAAGGGTTTTCCAGCAGCCATTCCCTTATTCTTTTTGTATTCTAGCAGAAAAACCTCTCAAAATAATTCTTTCTACCGAAATATCGAAAACACTTTACCGTTTCGCGATTTCGTGACCGTAATCGTAAGTTTTTATTCTCTTTCGATTTCTAAACTGTTTTCTATGAAATAAATTATGGGAAAATTATTTTGAACTGTTTGATTACTGATTTCTGTAGATTCAATTCTGTTTGAGTGAATTTTTGGGAGAGAAAATTTATTTTCTACCGAAAACACAATTTTTTTTGCAAGATTTCTCCAAAGGTGAATTCTATAACTTAAAATCACAATTTTATTGCATAAACATCATGAGGGGGGGGGGGGGGTGATTTGTAATTGTTTGCATTCTAAACTGATTTTTGATTTGTTTTGATGAAAAATATTGCATGAAATAATAATTATGCATATTTCTGCGATAACCGAAAAGTTTCGAAAAACAAAGAAGTTCAAGGTTTTCGTGTTAGGATTTGGAAATTAGAAAATTTTATTCTTTCATGAATAAATGGCTGCCAATTTGTGTGAATTGATGTTTTAATATGATATTTGTTTTGTTTAGATGAAAAATAATGACTTATCATGTGTCTGTTTATCACTGAAATAAACGAAATGCGCAGAAAGCGCGGAAACTCATGACTTTTCACCTAAGCCTTTCAACTTGGAAATTTTTTATATAAACCTTGCCTATGGCTACCAATTCATTGAGGAATGTATTCTAAAATGATATTTTCAATGATTGAATGAAAAATAATGGTTTAAATAACCTATTTGCATATTTTTGAAATGACCGAAAAATACCGAAAACAAGAAAACTCATGTTTTGTGCACTATAATGCAAAAGATTGAATTTTTATATATTAATGGCACCAATAGTGGCCAATTCTTATGGATTTAAGTTCTAAAATGATTTTTGTTATGTTTACATGAAAAATCTTGGTTCAAACTATGTTTTTACATATTTCTGAAATAGACGGAAAACACGAAAAGAAGAAGAATTTGGTTTTCACCTTAATGATGCATTCGGCCTACATGAACAATTGTGTCCAAATGTTTATAAATTTTATGTGATGTGTCTTGGTGAATGTTGACATGTATGTATGTGTAATAGATGATGAAATTGCATGTTAGTTGAAGGTATGATCCTAGATGAGCTAAATGCATTATGGTATACTTAAGGTATATACTTAAGGTATCTTAACCTTGTATTGTGGTTAGAATGCAAATGTGATTGAGGAATTTGGAACTAGATGTCATGATGACTTGATGATGAATATATGATAATGAGTTAATGAAGTAAAAGGGATCATAAGAGTTAAGTATGATGTTTGAAGGATTAATTGTTAAGTTGACATGTATGGAAGTGTAAAGTGAACTAAGATAATTGACAAGTGAATTGATATTAGGGAGATAATTGACAAGTGAATTGATATTAGGGTAATGATAATGTAATGACCATAAAAAGGTATTGATATGATTGCAATATGTTTTCATGTGAGCCTATAAGGCCTAAGTATGCAAGACTTATAAGTCAATGTGATATGTGCAAGTGATGAGTACACCTATGAGTGAACTCTAATGTGTATGCTATGTGTGTATGGGTAGCTATGGGATAGGAACATCATGAGTAAATAAAATACTAAGTATTAAATCAAATATTGTGTTAGAGTTTGAGGAGCCTTAGAAGTTCAAAGGGGACTACGAGTACTAGGAGCAAAGGAACCCCAAGGTGAGTAAACACAATGTTCTTGCTACAAATGTGAACAACATCATGTTGTGTTACAAGAATGTGATATATTGTTATGTGAACCCTTGTGATCTTTGAAACCCAAGTTCTTTCTATTTTAAATATTGTTATATGATTTCTTTGTTAAGCTTGGGTTGCCAAAGGACATTTCATCCAAAACTATTTTGCTTATCCAATGAGAACTTTTTGTGAATGACACCCTAACTTGTATTCTTTCTGGAACTACCCTTTCATTGTATTATTGTTGAAAGCCAAACCACTATTGTTATTGAAATACATGTTATTGTTGTCTTATGTGATATTGTTAATTGTGTTTACCAATAGCTCTAGCTATGGTACCCTTACCCTTTATGCAGAATCCTCATGCCGATGCGGGTAATCATCGGAACCTGTGCATATGGTCTTAACCCAATGGATAGGGATAGTGTATCCACCTCAGCTAGAAGGGGCAGTTCTAGCCATGGAGCCTGATTAGCTTCACGCTTTCTAAGTGATGGGAGTTGGAATTTGGCAAAGGCCATATCTCCTCGGTGTGTTTGGAGTGAATTGAGTAGAGTCTTCACTCCATAAGTGTTATAAATGTGATTTCTACAAAACTTGCTAAATTGAACCCTTGCTAAAGTGCAACCTGATTCTTGAGTTATAAACCATGAACTATGTGTATAAGCTATGTGTTTCCTCTCAAAGGAATATATGATAATGTATGTGCCTTTTTGTTTACTCATTGAGATCATCTATCTCACCCCTTTTCCTTGTATGGTTCTAGGTGAGCAAATGTGAGGAGTCAAGGTGATGGCTCAAGCATTCTACTTCGCTTAGGGGATTCCTTGTCCGAGTTATCAATAATACTATGTTTATGAAGTCTTGTCTTTAGATGCTTCGGGAATGTTAATTGATACTTATGGAGATTTATATTACTTATCCTTATGGATTTTATATGTAACGATTTACTTTAAGTCTTCCGCAAATTATGGTATTATCTAAATGTTTTAAATGAGTTAATGAAGAAGGTTCAGTAAGATCCTAGGCATGATTGTTATATGTTAATGGGTTCTATGGGCATGGGTGATCTTATGTCTCCCCATGTTCTAGGACCATCGTATCTCATGAGGTTGGGATGTGACAAAAAGATAATCCAATCCCCTTCTACTAGCCTTAGCCAAACCTTCCAAGATTGAACAACAACAATTTTAATTTTTTTTAACATAGTTACTATAATAATTAACCCATAAAAATTAATAAGATTTAATATAGATGAATTTTACCTTGCAAAAAACTTGATCCCTTATTGTCAAGTCTTGAATTTGTTTGAGAGAAAAGGAAGAAGAAGAAGATTTGTTTGTTGTTGTTTTTTTTTTTTTTTTGGAGAATAGAGTGGTGTGTACAGTAGCCAAAATAAGGGGGCCAGCTACTGTCGGCTTTTAATTCTAGGGTTTTCTTTTTTTCTTTTAATTAATATTGCATAAAAAATACTAATTTTTAGGTTTCAGTGTAATTTTCACATGTTTCTATTGAGAATTTGAAAAAATATTCAACTAGACTTTGGTTCCAAATATTTTTAACTTTCTTTTGGTGTATTTGTTTTACAACTTATGTCAAATGACCAAAATGCCCCTGATCAGTGGCAGATATCAAGGTTATTTTCAGTATTTTTGCGATAACTTTTCCATTGCTTATTCTTTTTTGTTCAAATGAAAAGTATTGTGTTTTATATATGGGACCTATATTTAGTATCTTCTTGATTTTTAACTCATATGCCCTTGGTCCACTGTCTTAAGGTCAAAATGACCAAAATACCCCTATAGTAAAAATATCTCCTATTACTATCCTAACTTAGTCCTTACATTATTAAACATCCTAAAACATATTTTGAACATAAAATAAGTCACATCATATCATACTTAATGCACATTAGGTTCTATAATTGCTATCTTTAGGTAGGGTGTTACAATTGTCTTTTCTTAATCTTCTGGGGCAATGGGAATTTGGAAATAGCCCAAAAGACCATCCAAAAAGTAGTAGTACTCATGCCCAGACAACCTCTCCAACATCTAGTCAATGAAGGGTAATAGGAAATGATCTTTCCTAGTTGCATCATTCAGCTTCCGATAGTCGATGCAAACTCGCCAACCAATGACTGTCCTTATTAGGATGAGTTCATTATTTTCATTAGGTACCATTGTCATTCCCCCTTTCTTTGGCACTACCTAAACTGAGCTTACCCAAGAGCTATCTGAAATTGGATAAATGATCCCTGCATCAAGTAGCTTGATCACCTCAACCTTCACTAGCTCCTTCATCTTCGAGTTCAGTCTCCTATATGGCTACACTATCGCTTTAAACTCATCCTCCATAAATATTTTTTGAGTGCAATATGACAGACTAATACCCTCAATGTCTGCTATCTTCTAAGCTATCACCTTCTTGTGCTTCTTCGGCAACTCAATAAGTCTAGCTTTCTGCTTGAAAGATAGATAAGCATTTAGAATTATTGGCAACTTCTTTTCCTCCACCAAGAATTCATACTTAAGGTGCTTTAGGAGGGGCTTAAGTTCCAAAATAGGTAGGTCTACTATGGAAGGCTTCATCTTTTCTTCCTTGGGCATCTCAATGGTCTCATATGCTTTACTCTTGCTTAGCTTGCTTGCCTCCAAATAAGCTAGCTACTCTATTGCTTCCTGATCCTCAATATTTTCCTACACCAAACACAACTCAAAGGGACCTTTGGAAATAAAGTTAGTAACAAAATTGATGGTTTCATGATCAATAATATCATTGCATAAATCTGCCCCATCAAGTACAAGTGGATGCTTCATAGCATTAGCAATATGAAAGATAAAATTTTCACTTCCCACTCTCAAAGTCAATGTGTCATCATAGACATCGATAAGGGTGTGGGCAATATTAAAAAATGAGCCTACTAAAGATAAGTGAGACGTCTGCGTCTTCATCCATATCAATAATGAAAAAGTCATTAGGGAAAATAAATTCCTTGACGTTTACCTACACATCTTCAATAATCCTATGAGGGTGCACTACAGACTTATCAGCTAACTAAATAGTCATATATGTTGCTTTAAGTTCCCCAATACCCAATTCCTTAAACATCTTATAGGGTATAACACTAATGCTAACCCCTAAGTTAGCTAAAGCACTTTTAATTGAAAGGTTACCTATGAAGCATGGAATAGTGAAACCGCCAGGGTCTTCTAGTTTCTTAGGTAACCTTCTTTGCAAAATTAACAAGCTCTTTTTTGACAAATGCACAAATGATACCTCTTCAAGCTTCCTTTTATTAGAAAGGAGCTCCTTCAAAAATTTGGCATATTTGGGCATTTGTGATAAAGCCTTAGCAAATGGTATATTAATATGAAGTTGCTTAATAATTCACAAAACTTACCGAATTGAGCATCAATTTTGTCTTTATACAAATGAGCAGGATATGGCACTCGAGGTCGATACTCCTTTACCATCGAGGTATGCTCTTGTGTTGCTTTCTCTTTATTTTTCTCCATTGCTGCCTCTTCTCCCTTTGCAACTTCATTCTCTGCTTCTTTATTGGCACCTTGTGCCTCAACCTCTTTTTCAACCACCGCTTCTTGTTCTTTCTCAACACCACCCTCAACTTGTTTGCCACTCTTCAAGGTAATTGCCTTTAGTTGCGCCTTTAGATTTGCCTCAGTGTTACTAAGCAAACTATCTTAAGGTCTCTTGCTAAGGATTTTGGCTAGTTGCCCCTATTGATTCTCAAGATTATGGATGGAAGCTTATTGATTCCTAAAGGCAGTCTCTGTTGCTTAGAACCTTGTTTTAGAAGCAGCTACAAACTTTTCCATCATTTCCTCTAAGTTGCTTTTTCTAAGAGGAGGAGCTTATTGAGGCTGAGGAGCTTGGAATCCCACATTTGGTTGCTGAAATCTCAGTGGAGGTCTTATGGCATTTTGATTGACCCATTAGAAATTAGGATGATTTGTCCACCCCGGATTATATGTGTTGCTATAGGGGTTATTTTGCTGCCTTTAAGGAACATTTCCATTATACTCAACTTGCTCCATCTCAGCAAAGTTGTTGCCACTTTGACAATTATGACTTTAGTGTCCACCTTCACATTAATCATAAAATAAAACTTGTGGTTGCTTCCCTAAGGATAAGCTAGGGAGTTCATTTTTCTATTTATGGCTTCAAGCTGAGCGGTCAATGCAATAATTGGGTCCACCTAATGTGAACCACCCCCTCCAATCCTTATCTAATCTCTAGGGACTTGCCACTGATAGTTTGTGAGAGCTATGTCTTCAATCAAATCCTTTGCCTCTTCAGGTGTCTTGTTATTTATGGAACCACCGGCTGCTGCATTAATAGACTGCTTGCTTGCATAGTTCAAACCATTGTAGAAGGTTTGAATCTAGAGCCATAGTGGAAGGCCATGATGTGGATACCTCTTCAACAAATATTTAACTCTTTCCCATACATCATGGAGGGTCTCACCATCTTGCTAAAGAAAGGAAGAAATGTCGTTCCTCACCTTGGCAGTCTTGGATGGTGGGAAGTACTTTTCTAGGAACTTCTCTACCAATTAACCCTATGTAGTAAATGTGCTGGCTAGGAAAGACTTGAGCCAATTCTTTGGCTTGTCCCAGAGTGAAAAAAGGAATAATCTTAACCTAATTGCATCATATGAGACATTGTTTATCTTGAATGTATCACAAATTTTCAAAAAGTTCTCAAGATGAGCGTTAGGGTCTTCATCTGGGAAGCCATCAAATTGGTAGGTGTGCTGCACCATTTGCATCACATTTGGCTTGATTTCAAAGTTGTTTGCAGCAATTATTAGACTTTATATACTTGAATAACCCCCATTGAGAGTGGGCCTTGCATACTCTTGCATGGTCCTTGGCTAGTGTTCTGCCATCACTTTAACCTCTTATTTTGAATCTATGTTGTCCAAGTCTACTACCTCTTCTACCACAACTAGTTCCTGCTCCTCCTTTTGCTTTTGTCTCAAAGTTCTCTCTAGCTTTAGATCAAATTCAAGTAGATTAGAGGAACTAGCTCTGGTCATAAATAGAAAAAGGTACCTAAAATGACAACCAACATGCAAGAATAATTATTAAAAACAAATAAAATAAAAGCTAAATCAATAATCTTTATTATATTGCTAATAGTGTCAATTAGTCCCCGGTAATGACACTAAAAACTTAATGTCTTTAAACCTTGCTGCAAGTGCACAAGTTGATCAAGTAATATAGTAATGAGAGAAAAGTATCGTTCCACTAAGCTCAAACTTTGACTATTGTTTAGCAAATCAATAGTCGAAGATAACAATTAAATAAAAACAACTAATTTAACTAAATAAAATTGGACTAAGCAAAAGAATGAGAAATTTGCAAAGATAATAATGGCAAAGACTACCTAGATATTGAATCCCTCTAGCCCATATTTTCAATCCATGAATAGTAAACCAATTAAATCAGACATCGAATTGAACTGGCATTCCATAACTTTAGATTAAAACCTCTTTCGAGTGATCTAATCCTTAATCCCTAGGTAGAGTATAAAGAATCTCTTCTCAATACATAATTAAATAGTTCATGCATTAAGAACAAGGGACAAAATGCCAAAGGGTTTGTAGGCCTATCTCTAGAACCCCAAGCAACCCTCAATCCTAATGAGTGTTTTATTCATATCAAGCTTTCTCAAGTTAATAATATGAAAGCAAGCATTCAATCAACAAGCATACTATTGTCAATTAGAATTAACCGAATAAGCATCTAAAGGATAAAATAATCAAGGAATGATTTAATTGATGTTAAAACTATTCAATCCATACAAAAGCACCTAGGGTTCATTGAATATCTAGGTAGAAATAAATTTACTTCATGCTAGATAAGAAAAACAAAGGAAATAAAAAAGAAGAAAAGAAGCCCAAATAATTCATGATGAATAATCTAAGACTCTTTGCTTTGATCTTCGATTCTAACTTCAACTCTAGTGGATCTTGGGTCTTCACCTTGGATTCCTTCTATAAAAACTCTGAATTTCCTTAGAAAAGTCAACTCTCTCTTTGGTGGAATTTTGGATCCCTCAAAATTTATGCTGAAATTGCTTATATAATCTAACAGAATTGCTCCCATGCCTAGCCCTATGCCTGTAAGCTTGGGCATGGGAATGTCTTGGACTCCAGCTTTTGGAAAGTAGCTTTCTTCTTACCACATAGCACTTCCATGCCCATATGCTTAGGTATGGTATTGACTCCATGCTTTTGCCTCTTCAAAATGCTCCACTATTCACACCAAACTCTATCATTTTTTTTGTACTATCATCTCATGGCATGTCAAAACAAAAAGTTCCTAAAAAAAATTGAAAATCACACTAAAACAAACAAATCAAAACTCAATTTTAAGCATAAATCATGATAAACAAGGAGGTAAAATATAGGCATTCATGAACTTATCACGAAAGAATAGTTTTAAAATACTTTAAACACAATCCATAAGAAGAAAACATTTGAGACTCCAAATGAATTATCAAATAAATAATATTCCAAAAATAAAACTCTCCAATAAGGACTCTCGAAGCATCTAAAAAGTGACTCTTCATATCACAACATGATAATAAACTTGGACAAGGAAATCCCCCAAGTAAAGTAAATTGCTTAAGCTATCACCTTGCCTCCTCATAATGCTTACCTGGAACCATAAAAGGAAAAAGGGTGAGATAGATGATGTCAATGAGCAAACAATAAAGCTTATATAATAACACATATCCCTTTAAAAAGGGTTCATAACTCATGGTTCATAGTTTGTGATAAATGTATAATTGGCTATATTTTAACCCCTATTTTTAGAGCATCTTATTATTAAATTGAGTTTAATTTATTTCTTCAAGTGCTTTTTAGAGTATTTCCAAGAGTCTTTTATGCTTACAAATGCCTTGGTCAATTGAGCTGGAAGCGTGGAGAAAAATCGAGAAACTGTGCATTTTTGGACAAATTTTCAATTGGGATGCCTAGCGACATGGGCTTGTCATTGGCCATGTTAGGATAACTTCCAATGTATAAAAGCTTATTTTAAATAGATTTTGAGGGGAGGCGATTTTATTTTGAATAGCAGTTTTCCTAAGGAAAAGAAGAGAGTTAGAAAGAGAAAATTGAAGGGGAAGATTGAAGTTCTTTAAGTTTTAAGTAAAGGATTGAAGATTCGAGTTTGGATTATCATTCATCACTATAGACAACTTGATTTCTCTATCTTTTATCTTTTATTCTTTTTACTTTTTCATTATGAACTAAATTTTTTATACTTAGGTTTTTGATGAATCTTAGATTACTTTGTATGGATTGAATGGATTTTTGATTAATTAAATCATTCATTGGGATTGATTTATCTTTATGATTTATAATTGTTATTTCTAATTGTCAATTGCATGCTTGATAATTGGAATTAGTTTTCTTGCTAATTATCTTGAGAAAGCTTGGCTAGAATTGATCACTCATGAAGGTTGAGAATCGATTAGGGTGTTAGAGATAGACCTACAAGATTCTTTGGTTAATGGTTCCTTGATTTTAATGCTATTTCTATTTAATTATAAATTAAGAAGAGATTCCTTTTTATAATACTTAGTAATTAGGGATTGAATTGCTCGAAAGAGGTTCTAATCTAACCTAGTGGAATGCCAATTTAATCCGATGTTTACTTTAGTTGAGTTTCCATTCATGAAATACATATGGGGTCTAGGAGGATTCAAATATCTAGGTAGCTTCCATTACCAATTTTTCTCTTGCAATTTACTTACGTTATTTTAATTAAGTTGTTAATTTAGTTTAATTATTTCAATTTAAATATTACTCAAACTTTTAATTCGCTAAACAATAATTTAAATTTGTGCTAGTACTTGTGCCTTATCTCTAGTGGAATGATAACTCACTCACTACTGTATTACTTGTATGATCTGTACACTTGCAAAAAATGCATCAGTTTGTAATTTAGCAAGGTTTGCAAAAATCATATTTATAACATGTAACACATAGAGTGAGGGCTATTGCCATATTCACTCAAACACATAGAGGAGAGGTGGTGTCAAACTAAATTCCAACTCCTATCATGTAGAAAAGCGTGAAATCGATCATACTCTATGGCTAGAACCGCCCCTTCTAGCTGAGGTGGATACACTATCCCTATCCATTAGGTTAAGACCATGTGCATAGGTTCCAATGATTACCCCATTGGCACGAGGATTTCTGCATAAAAGGTTAATTGGTACTATAGCTAGAGCTAATGGAAATCATTTATAACAATAGCATTTAGAGAATGCAATCACATATAACATAATAACAATAGATGTTTAACTTATTGAATAAAAGATAAATAATAGTGTGGTTCCAAAAAGAAAGTAATGTAAGGAAACAATCACAAAGGTTCTTTATTATCTTTGAATATTCAAAAATGGTTTTGGACCAATTGTCCTTTGGCAACCTAAGCTTAACAAAGAAATCATATTATTGTAAATGAAAATAGAAAGGAACTTGGGTTTCAAGAATTTCAAAGTTCACATATCATGATAGCTTGTACTTGTAACAAGAACATAATATTTACTCACCTTGTGGTTCCTTAGCTTCTAATTGTTATAGCCCTTGCACCTTTAATAATCCTCAAGCTCTAACATAACATTATAATTCAATACTTAGCATTTTCTTAACATCATGCTATCCTATCCTATAACTACCCCATGTACATATATCATTCACATATACTTGGCGTTGCACTTAGAAGTGTACTCATCACTTACACATAACATGTTGACTTTTAAGTCTTGCACACTTAGCCTTTTAGGCTTGCATGAAAACACATAATAACTCATGCCAAGACTTTTCTATAGCCAAATACAATAAATCATGAACTTAATATCAATTCAATTACTTCCAACTTGTC
Source organism: Reutealis trisperma (assembly GCA_947687605.1). Taxonomy (NCBI): domain Eukaryota; kingdom Viridiplantae; phylum Streptophyta; class Magnoliopsida; order Malpighiales; family Euphorbiaceae; genus Reutealis; species Reutealis trisperma. The sequence goes on along the minus strand of CANTUT010000267.1, from coordinate 106,962 downwards.
ATACTTAATACTTTTCATATACCGTAATGTAACAAGTAACCTTAAAAGTATCATGCTTATCTCTTTGGACCAAATTATACAATCAATCTCATAATAAATTTAAGGTCATTAATCCACAATTAACACATCATAAGGCCTAATTCACATGCCACTTAATCATATACACATATCAATCAAACATGATAGTTAGGTTTTAGAAACTCTAGTGTAGACCGAGTCTCTCTAGGCTTAGTCTAGAGTTACTCCTTCAACCAACATGCAATTAAATCATGTATCATTCATATATAGATGTCAACCATCATTAAAATATATATTAGAAAAATTATAGTCATTGGGATCAAATTCCCAAGGTAGGTATAAACCATAGAAACCATAGATTTTCTTATTTTTTGCACTTTTGGTTCATTACAGTAATATGCAAAATCATGATTTAAACCAATATTTTTCATCTAAACATAACAAAAATCATTTTAGAACACCAATATGTAGGAATTAACACCTCCTAATAAAGTATATACATGAAAATTCTAATTTTAGTTTTTAGGGTGGAAAACATGGATTCTCTTGCTTTTTGTACTTTTCGATCATTACAACAATATGTAAAAACATCTTTTAAATCAATATTTTTCATCTAAACACAATAAAAATTAGTTTAAAATTCATCATCATGCAAATTGGCACCCCTCCTTATGCACATACATGAAAATTCTAACTTTTAGGTTTTAGGGTTCACCTTTAGTGGATGTGTGAAGAAAGGGTTGTGTTTACGGTTGAAAGTTGGTTTTTCCTTCCAATAAATCACCTAGGCTGAATTCAACATTAATAAATAGTAAATATACATCCCCATATGGATTTTTCATGGTTAGTTTCATAAAAATCAAATAGTAGATTGAAACAAGAGAAAAACTTACAAAAACGATCACAAAATCCCAAGGTTTGAAGGCACCTTGTGAATTTTAGCTGAGAGGGAAGTTTTGAGATAATTTTTCTATAAATATCTAATGGGAAAATAAAATGGAGGCTACCTAAACTCATGGGGCCAAAATTTAGGTTAAAATTAGGGTTATGCAAAAATTATAAGTTTGCCATTAATGAGCTAAGTTAGGAGTGTTTTGGTGTAGTGGGCTTTTGGTGAGTTAGGCCTTTAATCTAATCTATGAGATAATTTTAAAAATTAAAAAAAATATTTTGCTTCTTATTTTCATTAAAATCCCCCCAAAAATATTTAATTAAAAATATTTTTAAAATACTCATAAAAATTATTTTATGCTTAAAAATCACTTTGTGCATGAAAATTCACTTTGTATGCAATAAATCATTTTATGCATTTGCACTTCACATAAATTGCCTATTTCATATTCAAAATTCATTGTCACATCCCAACTTTAGAGATACGACAGTCCTAGAACATGGGGAGACATAAGGTCACCCATACCCGTAGAACCCATTAACATATAACAATCATGCCTAGGATCTTACCGAACCTCTTTCATTAACTCATTTAAGCATTTAGATGAATACCATAAATTATGGAAGACTTAAAATAAATTAGTAAATATAAAATCCATAAGGAAAATAATATATATCTCGATAAGTATCAATCAACATTTCCGGAGCATCTAAAGACAAGACTTCATAATCATAGTGTTATTGATAACTCGGACAAGGAATTCCTCAAGCGAAGTAGAATGCTTGAGCCATCACCTTGCCTCCTTACATTTACTCACCTATAACCACACAAGGAAAAGGGGTGAGATAGATAATCTCAAAAGGCACATACATTATCACATATTCCTTTAAAAGGAAACACATAGCTTATACACATAGTTCATGGTTTATAACTCATGAATCAGGTTGCAATTTAGCAAGGGTTCAATTTAGTGAGTTTGTAGAAATCACACTTATAACACGTAGAGGTGAAGACTCTTGCTCATTCACTCGAAACACATAGAGGAGAGGTGGCCTTATACCAAATTCCAACTCCTATCATGTAGAAAGCGCAAAGCTAATCAGGCCCCATGGCTAAAACTGCCCCTTTTAGCTGAGGTGGATACATTACCCCTATCTATCAGGTTAAGACCGTGTGCACAGATTCTGATGATTACCCGCATCGGCACGAGGATTCTGCATAAAGGATAAAGGTACCATAGCTAGAGCTAATGGTAATCACAATTAATAATATCACATAAGGCAACAATAACATATAATTCAATGTCAATAGTAGTTTGGCTTTGAAACAATGATACAATAAAAGTTTAGTTCTAGAAAGAATATAAGTTAGGGTGTTAATCACAAGAAATTCTCATTAGATGACAAAATAGTTTTGGACCAAATGTCCCTTGGCAACCCAAGCTTGATAAAGAAATCATATAATAATATTTAAAATGGAAAGAACTTGGGTTTCAAAGATCACAAAGGTTCACATATCAATATATCACATTCTTATAACACAACATGATGTTGTTCACATTTGTAACAAGAACATTGTGTTTATTCACACTTGAAGAATGAATACGATGTTTACTCACCTCGGGGTTCCTTTGCTCCTAGTACACGTAGTCCCTTTTGCACTTCTAAAGCTCCTCAAACTCTAACATAATATTGATTTAATACTTAGTATTTATTTACTCATGATGCTCCTATCCCATAACTACCCATGTACATATAGCCTACACATACACTTAGAGTCCACACATAGGTGTACTCATCACTTACACATAGCTCGTTGACCTAATGGTCTTGCATACTTAGGCCTTATAGACTCAGATGAAAACACATTACAATCATATCAATACCTTTTTAAGGTCATCACAATATCATTACCTCAATATCAATTCACTTATCAATTATCTTAGTTCACTTTACACTTCCATACATGTCAACTTAACAATTAATCCTTCAAACATCATGCTTAACTCCTATGATCCCTTTCACTTCATTAATTCATAACCATATATTCATCATCAAGTCATCATGACATCTAGTTCCAAATTCCTCAATCACATTTGCATTCTAATCACAATACAGGGTTAAGATACCTTAAGTATACCTTAAGTATACCAAAACGCATTTAAGCTTATATAGGATCATACCTTTCACTAACATGCAATTTTATCATTTATTATACATACATACATGTTAAAAATCATCAAAACACATCACATGAAATTTATAAACATTTGGATAAAATTGTTCAAGTAGGCTGAATGCATTATTTAAGGTAAAAACCAAATTCTTCTTCTTTTTGTGCTTTCCGTCTATTTCAGAAATATGTAAAAACATGGTTTGAACTAAGATTTTTCATGTAATCATAACAAAAATCATTTTAAAACTTAAATCCATAAGAATCAGCCACTATTGGTGTTAGTAATATATAAAAATTCAATCTTTTGCATTATAGTGCACAAAACCATCAGTTTTCTTATTTTTAGTATTTTCCGGTCATTTCAGAAATATGCAAACAGGTTGTTTAAATCATTATTTTTCATTCAATCATTGAAAATATTAGTTTAGAACACATTCCTTTATGAATTGGCAGCCGTAGATAGGGTTTACACAAAAAAATTCCAAGTTCAAAGGCTTAGGTGAAAAATCATGAGTTTTCGCGCTTTCCGCGCATTTCGTTTATTTCAGCGATAAATAGACACATGATTCAAATCATTATTTTTCATCTAAACAAAAAAAATATCACATTAGAACACCAATTCATACAAATTTGCAGCCATATATTCTTGAAAGAATAAAATTTTCCAATTTCCAAGTCCTAACACGAAAACCTTGAATTCCTTTGTTTTTCGAAACTTTTCGGTCATCACAGAAATATGCAGAAATATTATTTCATCCAATATTTTTCATCAAAACAAATCAAAAATCAGTTTAGAATATAGCCATGCACAAATCACCCCCCCCTTATGATATTTATGTAATAAAATTGTGATTTTAAGTTATAGAATTCACCTTTGGAGAAATCTTGCGGAAAGAATCGTGTTTTCGGTAAAAAATAAATTTTCTCTCCCAAAAATTCACTCAAACATAATTGAATCTGTAGAAATCAGTAATCAAACAGTTCAAAATAATTTTTCCATAATTTATTTCATAGAAATCAGTTTAGAAATCGAAAGAGAATAAAAACTTACGGTTACGGTCATGAAATCGCGAAACGGAAAGGTCTTTTCAATATTTCGGTAGAGAGAATTATTTTGAGAAGTTTTTCTACCAAAATATAGAAAGAATAAGAGAATGGCTGCTGGAAACCGTTGTTTGGCCAAAAATTAGAATATATATTAGGGTTGGAGTGGAATTTCTACTATTACCCTTAATGAAATAGGTTAGGAGAATTTTTGTGTAGTGGGCTTTTGGGTATTTGGGCTTTTCCTTCAAAAATTTCAGCTGAATGGAATTTAAAATAAAAATAATATTTTCTTATTATTTTTGTAACATTTCCCCCGAAAATATTTATTTAAAAATATTTTTAAAATACCCATAAAATTATTTTATGCTTAAAAATTATCTTATGCATGAAAATTCATTTTATTTAAAATAAATTCTTTTATGCAAATGCACTTCATGTAAATCATTTATTCCACAATGGCAACACATATTATGCATATTAAAATTAATTTAATATGCCACATACTCATCAATCACTTAGATCACAAATTTTCACACAAGCACACACTTAACCTTATAAGTTCTAATTCAAGCAATTTATCATGAAAATTCCTGGGGTGGGTGTGGGTTGTTACATTCATATTATGCATATTGAAACTAACCTAACATGCCACATACTCATTAATCACATAACACATGAATTTTCATAAGAGCAAACATTTTGTCACAATAGCTCTAAAATCAAGTTGTCACGAAACTCTTAGGGTGGGTGTGGGTTTTTACAAAGATATCAATGATAGTTTCCCAAATGAGTAGTTATGCATCATAGTAAGGTAAGTACTCTTAACTTTGAAATTCCTTGGTTTGCTGATTTTGCAAATTACCTTGCTGCTAGGATACTCCCAAAAAGATTCACGTTTCAACAAAAGAAGAAATTCTTTACTGATTTAAAATATTATTTTTGGGAGGATGCTTTTTTATTCAGAATCTATGCTGATAAGGTCATAAGGAGATATGTGGCATGCTTGAAAACTAAAGTATATTGAATCATTGCCACAAAGGACTAGCTAGAGGGCATTTGGGACCAAGTAGAACTACATAAAAAGTTATTGAATCAGGTTTCTACTGTCCTACATTGTTCAAAAATAGCCACCGCTATATACAAGGGTGTGATCATTGCCAGAGGTTAGGTAATATCTCTTCTTATGATGAAATGCCTTAAAATGGTATTCTTGTTTGTGAAATTTTTTATGTTTGGGGCATTAACTTCATGGGACCCTTTCCTAGTTCCTTTGGTAAATATATTCTTATGGCTATTGATTATGTTTCAAAATGGGTTAAAGCTTAAGCTTTACTTAGGAATGATGCTAGGGTTGTAATTAGGTTCTTAAAGAAGTTTTTTTTGGGTTTGGCAAGCCAAAGGTAATAATTGGTGATAGGGGAACTCACTTTTTTAACACAACTAGAAAAAGTACTTAGGGAGAATATTGGAGAAGGAAAATACTGAAATTCTAATATGGGATTGCAAAAACAAGTAAATTCACCAGGGTTACCTCAAAGGGCTTCGCGGTGCCACAGAGTTGTCTACAATAGTGCCGCACAGACCTTTGTGATTCCATAGAGGGCTTTATGGTAGTGCCATAGGACTCTGCGGCAACCAACCCATTTTACCCCATTTCACCTTTTTTGCTTGTTCTTACTCGTTTTTTATCTGTTTTTCACTATTCAAGTTGTGTTGTATTTGTTACTCAGTCTTGAATGATTTGAAGGGGTTCAAAATGTCAAAAAAGATATATTTTGATTTTTTTGATTTTGCCATTTTGAGAGTTTTCAGCTTCTGAAGGTTGGTTTACCGAGTCTAAGTGCTTTTAAGGTTCAAACATATACTGGAGGTGCAAAATTAAGGGTTCACAGCTATCTCCTTATTAGAATTGTCTTTATCTGAAAAGCAATTCTAATTAGTGTGAATCGAGGATAAGAGATGATAAAAGGAACCAAATTAATGTCTAGGTGAAAATTTAGACATTTTAGTGAAAGGTGTGTTTAAATTTTAAGGAAGATGCTGCCAATATATTTGGGAGATCTGTCGACTAGTAACATTTGGTTGTTGTCCTTTCTAGTAGAAGCTAAAAGGGATGTTCCTGTCTAGTAGGAATTATAATTTTGGAAAGAAGGCGACCTTATTTGGTAAGAATAAAAAAAGTAGTGATCCTGTCTGGTAGGAAAGAAGGTGACCCCGTGTGGTAAGAATCGCTAAAGTAGTGATCTTATCTGCTAGAAATGAAAGCAACCCTATCTGGTAGGAATCGACAAAGTAGTGATCCTATTTGGTAGGAATAAAAAGGGGTGATCCTATCTTGTAGGATCAAAAAGATGACCATCCTATTTAGTAAGAATGGTAAAGATAACTGTCCTGTTTGATAGAAACAGTAAAAGTAATGGTCCTTTCTAGTAGGAATGCAAAATGATTATCCTGTCTGGCAGGATTAAAAAGATGACCATCCTATCTGATAGGAATGGTAAAGATAACTGTCTTGTCTGGTAAGAATAGTAAAAGTAGTGGTCTTTTTTGGTAGGAATAAAAAATGGTGATCTTGTCTGGTAGGAATAAAAAATGGTGATCTTGGTTGGTAGGATAAAAAAGATGACCATCCTATCTAGTAGGAATGGTAAAGATAATCGTTCTATCTGGTAGGAACTATAAAAATAATGATCCTGAGATTGAGATTGATTGTTGAAAAAGAGATTGATTCAGATTGATTGGGTTGATGATTTGTCTTACTTTGAGAGTTTGATGATCCATCTTGATTCATGAGCCTATTTAACACAAAATGCTAGGCAATTATGCAATGATCAAATACCTTGAACCTATGAAGAGTCAGCCTTATATAAAAGTGTTGATTTTTAGGAGAAAGATGCCCCCATTTTATAAAAGTGAATATTTGGAAGGAAGGTGCCCCCATTTTAGAATGATAAAGGAAAGTGGTTTGGTCATTTGGTCTTGGGTTGATTAGCTAGCTCAGAGATGAAAATGGGCATATCAGATATGAGGCTAGTTGGTAAATGGATATCAGTTTGGCTTAGAAAGAAGTCATTCTGGGAAGTCAAGCAAGGTGTGGTATTAGAAAAGATCGAGCTGCTCAGCTTAAAAGACTTAGATAGGTCTGACTTTGGAGAAGATTTAGTTTAAGGCTAGATTGGAGAGCTTGATCTCTTCAAGTCTCTGGAGATGAATAGGTTAGAAGGTTTAGGGAAGGTCAACATATAGGACTTATCCTCAGAGAAGTTCACATGAAGTCAAGTCTTTGGAGATGATTAGGAAAAAAAGTTTGGGAAAGGTTAGGATACAACCTTTGGGGAGTTCATTTGGAAGGCTCAGTCAAGTTCTACCTTAGGCTTGGTCAAGTTTAAAGACTTAGTCGGGTTATGGCCTTTAGGGAGTTCATTTGGAAGGCCCAGTCAAATTTTTCCTTAAGACTAAGTTGGGATGCTAGACTTTGTAGGAGGTTAAATTGGGAGGCTAAGTCTAGCTTAAAGGAAAGGTTAGGTAAGGAAACTAGCTTAGGAAGGCTTGGTTAGATTTGGTCTTAAAGGAGATTATAGTATTCATAAATGAAGGATTTCTAAGAGTGGGCTTTATGGTAAAGGCTTCTTGGTTTAGGCTTCATGGTGAATGCTTTTTGATTTGGGCTTCATGGTGAAGGCTTCTTGGTTTGGACTTAATAGTGCGGGCTTTTCGGTTTGGACTTCATAGTGAGGGCTTTTTAGTTTGGGCTTCATAATGGAGGCTTGAAGGTTTTTGGTTAAAAGGCTTTCAGGTTTTGAGGATAGTTTATCAGCTTGGGCTTTTCTATAAGGGTGCTTTGAACCTATTTGAAAGATGGTTGGCTTTATCTCAAGTATGGTGCTACAGGTTTTGGTCATAAGGATACTATAGGCTCATGGATACGAGCTTGCCCTTTGTCATAGTTGCATCAAATTTTCAATGCCCATCAGTTGGCAGATCTTGACTCAGTTGGACTTTATGGGTGATGTAATTTGCTAAGTGTGAACCCTCATTTCAACACTTTCAAAATTAATTCTGAATTCACTTGTACTGACTGGGATATTTTTGGTGCAATCTGATACCTTTCCTATCCTGATCAAAATTTTTGTATCAGATAGTGTTTTTCCAAAACTAACCAGATCCTTTCTCAGACTGACTATTTATTTGTTATAAAATTAATTTTAAGTCTATCAAAACTGACTGATTAATTTTCTAAACTCTGAAACATATAGAAACTAACCCAAAAATCTCAAAATTGGACCGAGACAAAAGTAAGATTCCAGCAAACATGCCTACCGAGGCATTAGGCAGCACCCCTCCAAGCGGCACACCGCTAGACTCTCCAGCAGCGCCTCCGGCAGTGCAGGCCCCACTGCTTCTTTTATAGTCCCCAAAATACCCCTAACCTGATTTTTTCAGCCCTAGCCCTCATGGTCTTTTCGCATTTTCACTACCTAGACTACCCTCATCTCCCTTTGCTTATAAATAGGCCTTTCATCCTTTATTCCAATAAATGCCAAACTTGATATTGATTGCTATCTATCAATTTTTCTTCTGCTTCTCCCTCCATCCACTCTCTAATTAATTAATCATTTTAATTAATTAATTTTCTCACCCAAACCAAGTTAATTAATCATTTCAATTAACTAAAAATCTTTTCTTAATCACTCACAAGTTAATTAATTAATTAATCTTTTTAATTAATTAAATACCTTTTTTTCAAAATTAAATCAAAAATCCTTTTTGCTCATCCACTATTTTAATTAATTAATTAAGCATTTTAATTAATTAATTCACTCACCAATCATTTTCTTTAATTATTAATCAATCCAATCGTCTGGTCTGATAAAACGAAACTTCAGTCTAGCAAAACACTTTTTCCATCTCGTCTATCAAAATCCAATATATTTTTCATAAATTCTTTCCTTAAACCAAAAATCATTTTAGTCAATCTATAAACCCCTCCACTTAATTGTGGAATGAACTACGTGGGTTTTGATCTCTATTCAATGGGGTACGTAGGCACGTTTGAAATTTAAATCCAAACTTCAAATCTAATTTTTCGAATTAAATTTATTTTCCATTTTCTTAAATGTAATTAATTATCTTTTTTATGATATTTGTAAAGGAATATGTGGTCTTCCTAGAATCCTATAAGGGCTAGAGAAGGTATCCTATTCTTTAACAATGTAATTATCTTAATTGGAATTAAGGATTGATCATGTGGTTCCCTTGAATCTTTAAGGATTAGAGGGAACAGTCTCCTTGATTTGTGAATGCTTATTGTTTTATTAATTTTCATGCATTCATCTTATGCCATATTCATGCATTTTAACTGCAATTATCATCTTATAAATGTCATTCATGAAATCAAATTTTCAAAGTCAAATAAAACTTAAGAGCCAAATCGCGATTATTTAAAACTAAGAACCTAGTCCCCAAACTCAACCTGGTTCAAGGCTATAATTTTATCCATGGGTAAATTAATTGAAAATTAATGAATTGGAGTCAATAGGGTTTTTCCTTAATTTTTCCATTCAAAAATAAATTAGGGTGGCATCTCCCAAAATTATTTTAAAAAATCAACCAATCCGAACCTGAGAGTTCCATTGTGAGTGAGCATCTCGGTTCTCTCTAGCAGACCAAGCCAGTGCTCGAACAAGGCTTCACAGCTGGTGACTCCATTGGGGAATGGTTGCCACCTTTTTAAAATAAAAAGAAAAATAAGAAGACTACTATTTGGTTAAGGAAAATTTTTCCAAAATAATCTCCATTTGGCTCATTAAGTATAATTTGACTTTCATGCATCACTTTGCATAATAAAGACTCATTGTCTAACCTTAGCTTTAAGAAAACTTTTGGACGGTGAGTATCATTGGCTCGACAAATCTCTTTAAGTATGTTGGGAGATAGTGAAAGCATTCCACCCTGTGGTGAATCCCCGATCATTTCAGTGGTATAACGAGTAATCACTACAGTTGGACCCACATGAGGCTCTTTGCCTCACATGTGGTTAGTGGGATAGGGACCTTTAAATCAAACCCCCTTCACCCTTGTGCATGTAGTTGCCCTAACATTGACCCTAGGTTCCATATACCCTAATAATGGAGACATCTGTACATATGCCCATGAAACCTTTTTGGCATGCATCACGACATTGCCATGCATACATAACATGGGAAACTCGACAAAGTAACACCTCAAAGACCCAAACTGGTGGTCTATTACCCCAAATACCTCACACACTCACCTTGTCAACATGTAAACCTAGTGACCAACCATGTGGAAGGAATCCTTTTCCCGACACACCTTCATATTCATGATGTTTTTTTTTTATAATTTTGTATTCTCACCCTTTTTTTCTGTCTGTTTCAAGGTACTAATGGCCAATGCCTCCAGCCTTTTTGGCTAAGATGCAATGAGCACCTTTTTTGCCAATCTCCTCAAGAAATAAGAGGAAACTTTTCAAATTGTACTCACTACTGCTCTTAAAACCCAAGCCAACACCTTCACCAATGCTCTCAACGCCCAGTCTACCACTTTCACTAGTGCTCTCATCAATGAGGTCAAGGAAATGACCAATGCCACCATCGTTCCCTCTCTTGCTCAAGCCAAAACCAACCATGCCTCTACTTTCACTCCCCTTATTATCGATCTCACCGATAAAGGGAAAGATTTCTCTAGCTTTCCTGAAGCCAAAAGATTGATGGAAAAGTTTAAAGCCCTAGAATGATCCATCAAAAATATGAAAAGGCATAAGGACATGATAGATGTCGATTCCCTTGCTCTCTTACCAAATGCTAGGGTTCCGCCCAAATTCAAAATGCTCGTGATGGACAAATTTAATGGTGCAACTTACCCCAAGACCCACCTTAAGATGTATGTGGGTGCAATGAGACTTTTTAGTGTGGATGACGAGCTCCTTACTCAATTATTGTAGCAATCATTAACCTCAAACAATACCACTACAACATAGACGTGGATGTCACCCGTTGGGATTTAGAGACCATTAAAAAAGGCCAAAGAGAGTCCTTCACTATGTTCCTTACAAAGTGGAGGGCAAAAGCAGCCTAAATGGTAAACCGTCCATCTAAGGAAAAGCAAATCAACATTATCATGATGAATCTCCTCCCCTAGTACCAAATTCACTTGCAAACCCAGTATCTTCTGGACTTTAAGGCTCTCATTGCTATAGTTTCTAAAATTGATGATTTGATTTAGTCTAATCAAATCAAGGATGAATCTTCAGGTTTGAGATACCACAAAAACACTAATTTCACCTCCAACACCACTCATTATGCCCCCCAAACGGGAGGAGAAATTAATATTGTCACTTACCATCAACCCATGAGATTAGAAAGAAGAAGTTTTTCTGAATTGGGAATGCCTTTGAGCACTGTCTATAAGAAAAGCCCTAGAAGCCCATCTTGTCGAACCTTTGAAGCCAAGACCACTTCCAAATCCTTTGCCTAAGAACTATAATGCTAACGAGCAATATGATTGTCACCAAGGACCTGGGCATAAAACGGATGCTTTTAAAGCTCTAGGGCATTGAATCTAAGACCTAATAGACTGTGGGGACATCATTACTCGGAGAGCTAAACCCAACATCAATGGTAATCCTTTGCCTAACCACCAGGCAAATGTCAACTTTATTTCTTCTGATGAATCAAGATTTGATCCTCTCCCTCATCTACCCCACTTCAAGTTATTATTGTGCATTTGATCTGAATGACTTTGTCACTGAAGTTGATGCAATTACTTAGAGTGGAAGAGTTCTCCCACCACCTCCATAACCCACATATTCAAACCCAGTAATCATGTTGTTCCTACTCCCCATTGAAAAATTAAAACCCTATGATAAACCTAAGGAGGATCCCATTCTCAAGCAATTGAAGAAAACCAAAGCAAGCATATTAATATGGAGCCTCATCCAATCCTCTTACCGTCATCCCCATGCTCTTTGTAAGGCCTTGAACTTCGTGGCATCTTTAATCAATACTGCCAAATCTATAACCATTTCTTTCAGTGATCATGATATCCCTTACAAAGAAGAAAGCCACAACCATGCTTTCTACATCATGGTGATGACCTGAGGCAAAACTGTGCCTATTGTATTAGTAGATAATGGGTCCACTTTGAACATATTTCCATTGAAAGTGGCCAGCTACCTCAAATTGGAGGCTTCCAATTTCATCCCATCAAACTAAGTGGTAAGAGCATATGATAACACTAAGAGGGAAGGTCTTAGGAGTAGCAAACCTTGATGTCACAATTGGACTAGTGACAATGCCAATCCCATCTTAAGTGATTAACGTCCTAGCCTATTTCAACCTCCTACTTAGCAGACTATGGATCCACCAAGTGAAAGTAATTCTTTTCTCCTTGCACCAGAAGTTAAAATTTCCCTATGGTACAAACATCATAACTGTCCAACTTGATGTACATGGGAAGAGTGACATTCCAAGATCTATGCCAATCTTGGAAATCAAGCCCGAACCATCTGCCATTCCTCTTTCTAGTTTCTCATTTGACACTATCTAGTTTATTCAAGGGGAAGGTAAAGAGTTTATTCCTTTCTACTTTGATCCATATAGTAATGTGGCAGTGGCTAACATGATAAAGAAAATGGATTATTTTCCAGGTTTGGGTCTTGAAAGGAACCAGCAAGGGATTGCCCAATTTCCTAAGTATCTCCATTGCCACTCCTCTTTTCAGTCTTGGCTATATGCCTAAACTCAAAGTTATGGTAGAATTAGAGGAAAGGGCCAAACTGAGAGCTAAGGCCAAAAGGTAATGTAACACTTATGATTGATCTATACACCCCTATTTCAAAAACCTTAATGGATATTTTGTGAAAGAGGGAGAAGATTTCCCTTACTATGGTTTTCTTGAACCATGGTTCTGTCTTATTTCTAAGAAACTAATACCTGGTTTTGAAATTTTCTTTGATATCATGCTCAACCTAGAGGAGTACAGGCCTATTTATTAATTGGAGGATTGGGAAACAAGCATAGAGCTCTCTCTTTTTAAGACTATCCACATGATCACCAACCACCAAGAACTTGATCCCACCAAGCTCATTCAACCATCCCAAGCACTGCTGAATAATTGGTATTTGAGAAGAGCACCAGCCCTATCATGTCCTCATCCAAGTCCTCTGAGTCCGAGTATGAGTTTGAGTCCCTTGAGTCAACATATGAGTCTATAGAGACCTTTCAGCCTTTTTTGTCTGATTTTGTAACCTGTCTCCTAGGCTTGTCCTTTCAAAATGATGTAACCCATGATGATGGGACCTTTGTCTTCAATAAAGTGAACAAGTTTTCTACTTACTTTCCTGACTCTCTATGCTCTACATTCTCTGACTCATCATTAAATGGGAAATCTAGAAAAAGAAAATACAAAAGAAATAAAAAATGAAAAAGGCAGAGAACCAATCAATTATAGCACAGGGGAGAATCCTAAAATTACATACATTGCATTTACATATTCTGACACATAGGCATTGGCCAAAAAAAAATGTGAGTTCTTAGACTATTTTGCATAGGAGCCCAAAAACATGGTAGGGGTAGATCCAACCATAGCAGTTCATAAGATTCATACTTACGAAAAATATGAAGCCTATAAAGCAGAATCTGAGAAGAATGAAGGTAGAATGGTCTCTAAAGATTAAGGAGTAGGCAACCAAGTTGTTAGATAATGGGTTTATCAAACCCATCACTTACCCCTCATGGTTGGCCAATATAACGCCTGTTTCCAAGAAGGATGGAAAGGTTCGGATGTGTGTTGATTACAGGGACCTCAACAAAGGTTGCCTAAAGTATGATTTCCCTCTGCCCCATATCAATTTACTTGTGGACTGTATGGCTAGTGCATCAGTGGTCTCCTTGACTGATCTCTATGCGAGCTATAACCAGATCCAATTCTATGCCTTTGATAAGAAAAAGACATCTTTTGTGACAGAATGGGGCACCTATTATTATTGGGTAATGCCTTTTAGTTTGAAGAATGCTGAGGCAACTTATCAAAGAATGGCCACTACTATATTCCATGACATGATGCACAAAGATGTCGAGGTATATGTGGATGACATGGTTATAAAGTTTAGAACTCCTGAAGACCATTTCAAAGCTCTGGGCCAATTCTTCACTAGGCTCAGGCAGTATAATCTCAAGTTAAACCCAACTAAATGCCTTTTTGGAGTCTCTTTATGTGTATTTCTGGGGCACTTAGTCAGCCAAAGAGGTATAGAAGTAGATTCAGCTAAGTCAAAGGTAATTATAGAAATGCCCCCCTCTAAAACTGAAAAGGAGATTAGCAGTTTCCTAGGTCACCTATAGTATATCAACCATTTCTTTGCATAACTAGCAGATGCCTATGGGTCGATTTTCAAACTACTAAGGAAAAGAGCCTCTAAGTAGTGGAATGAAGAATGCTAAGAAGCCTTTGATAGAATTAAGCAATACCTCCTAAATTCGCCAATACTGCAACCTCCAAAGCCAGGTTAGCCATTGTTGCTCTATTTATTAGTAACTTCATAAGCTTTAGGTGCAATGCTTGCTCAAAATGCTCCAACTCATACAAAGAGAATGTCATTTACTATTTAAGCAAACGTATGCTAAAGCATGAGCTTACATATAACCAGATCGAGTAATTATGCCTAGCCTTAGTCTAGGTATGCCATAATCTCTAACACTACCTATGCTCATACACAACCTATGTGCTAGCTAATAGGAGCCCCTTGAAATTCCTTATGGAAAGGCCGATTCTTGACAGCAATGGCATGATGGATGGTAGTTCTTGTAGCATTTGACCTAATGTACATCCCTAGGAAAGCAATTAAAAGAAGCATAATTGCTAATCAACTCGCTATTGTCCCTATGTAAAGTGAAGTAATTGAGCCTGAATTTCCTGATGAGCACATCTTAATTATAAATGCTAAAGTATAGAAGCTATTCTTTGACAGTGTCTCCAATAGTAAAGGCTATAGAGCTGGCATAGTTTTGGTCACCCCTAAAGGGGATCATTTGCCTATGGCGATCAAGTTGGCATTCGAGGTAACCAATAATGAAGCAGAATATGAGGCATGTATAGCTAGTCTAGAGGTGGTCATTAACATGGGAATAGACTATTTGCAAGTCTACAGTGATTATAATCTCATTGTTTCCCAAGCTCTTGGTAAGTGAAAAATTAGAGAAGAACATTTGGTTCCTTATCATCAATGCTTGAATGACTTAGTTGAGAATTTTCATGAACTTTCATTTCACTACTTGCCAAGGGCAAAGAATCAATTCGTCGATACTTTAGCCACTTTACCCTCAATGCTAAACATGAGCAATGATGAGATATACAAGCCTATTGTCATTAAAGTAAAATGGCAGTTGGATATTATACCATGTGCATGAATCTTTAGCTGGCTGATGCCAAGCCTTGGTTTTGGGACATCCTCAATTACATCCAAAAAATGTAAGTATCCAAAAGGGGCCTAGAAAGCATATCAGAGCCCTTAGGCAATTATCCACTGGTTTTATACCTAATGGCAATTTGTTGTATAAGAGAGCTTGGGACAACATCCATCTGTGATGTTTGCCTGAAGAATAAGCCCAGCAAATTATAGAGTGGGTCCATAGAGGGGAGGAAGGCCTACACATGAATGGTGTAGTTTTGGTATGAAAGATAGCAAATCTAGGCTACTTTTAGCTAACCATGAATGAAACTATGCAAAGTATATGCATAAATGTCACATCCCAACCTTAGAGATATGACGGTCCTGGAACATGGGGAGACATAAGGTCACCCATGCCCGTAGAACCCACTTACATATAAACAAATTATGCCTAGGATCTTACCAGACCTCTTACATTAACTTATTTAAAACATTTAGATGAATACCATAAATTTGTGGAAGACTAAAATAAATCATTACATATAAAATCCATAAGGAAAAATAATATGTATCAATAAGTATCAATCAACATTCCCGGAGCATCTAATGACAAGACTTCATAAAAATTGTATTATTGATAACTTGGACAAGGAATTCCCCAAGCGAAGTAGAATGCTTGAGCCATCACCTTGCCTCCTCACATTTGCTCACCTAGAACCACAAGGAAAAAGGGTGAGATAGATGATCTTAATGAGTAAATGAAAAGGCACATACATTATCACATATTCCTTTGAAAAGGAAACACATAACTTATACACATAGTTCATAATTTATAGTTCATAATTAGGTTGCAATTTAGCAAGGGTTCAATTTGGCAATTTTGCAGAAATCACACTTATCACTTATAAAAAGTGAAGGCTATTGCTCTATCACTCGAACACATTGAGGAGAGGTGGCCTTATACCAAATTCCAACTCCTATCACTTATAAGGCATGAAGCTGATCAGGCTCCATGGCTAGAACCACCCTTTCTAGCTGAGGTGGATACACTACCCCTATCCATCGGGTTAAGACCATGTGTATAGGTTCCGATGATTACCTGCATCGACATGAGGATTCTGCATACAGGGTAAAAGGTACCATAGCTAGAACTAATGGTAATCATAATTAACAATATTTAGGGTTTGATAAGTAAGAGATAACAAAGAAAGCATGAGAAGATCAAGGGGAGTTGGGCAGACATGGGTGACCACACTACTGGGGTTCCAGCCATGTGATAAGGAAAATTTAGAAATTCATCCAGAAGCCTCCCACTGGTGGAGGCATGGCTGAGGTTTCACCCGTAGGCAGTTATATTTTTGGCCATATTGAAATAATTGACCTAATGTTTATGACTTATTACTAGATTATTTCATTAACATTTTTACGAAAAATGAGATCCTAAAATAAGATCATTGAGAATACAATTAGATGATGATGTTACATGTGTTTCCTTGATTATGTTATGAGGGATATTTAGAAGATATTGAATTAGCTTATGACATATGTAAGCAAGGGGTAGATGATATGTTTATATGAAATAGTTAAAGGTTGGTTAGAAAGTTAAAGGAATAGAATTTGATGTACATTGTTTGGATGTATTTGTATAATCAAAAGGCAAAGGCATTGCTTGAGATACCGAGGAGCCTCACTATAATTTGCATTAAATTATCGATATAAGAGCTAAGGAGTAAGAGGTTAGTACTTAACAATATTCTACAACTTAAGCTTTAAATATAAGCATAAATGTTAAATCATTTCCAATTCAAAATGCATTGCAATTCTTTGGCAAGCATTATCTACTTTATTGATTATTGAGCCAAAGTGAATCAAATATTCCTTTATGGCACTTGGCTAAATGAGCCCATATTGCTTTGATCTTATAATGTGATTAGTGATGAGAACCTAATTGTTATTGATATATTATCCATTGAGTCATTTCGTGGATAGAAAGGAAAAACATTATAATGATACCATGATAAGCATAATACCCCTCTGATGTGGGGCAATACATTAAACATTGTGCACAATGGTAATAGATCCATAGATAGGGTAAAGAATATCCAAAGCTTAGCTGGGAAGAGTTTAAGGTCCCCAGTATGTATGACTTGATTAGTTATACGTGTGATGAGGTATATGAGAGTGAGCAAGGCGTATGCCGCCATTCGATTGATTATGGGGGAAATATACCATTTCTAAGAAAGGAATTATTCTGCTAAAGATGAAATATCTAATATATATATATATATATGGGAAAATCATTCATAAGAATAAATTCTGACCCACTTTACTTTATTGCTATAAGTAATCACCTTTAAGCATACACCATTGTTTAATCTTTATAATATTATTCTATACTCACTAAGCTTTGTCTCACCCCATATTTGTTTATTTTTAGGACCAGCTAATAGATCAGCAAGGTAAATTCCAAGTTCTGCATCTCTGCTTGGAAATTGCATTGCTATCTTGGTGTTATGTTGTATATACTATATTGTATTTTGGAAGTTTCACTCCAGAGCTCCATGGATTGTTAAGGTATGTAATAATGATATAATTTAGAATATTCATAATATGTGTGTGGGTTGGTATTATTTTATTTTATTTTAGTCTAAGCACTTGAGCAGTATATGAACGAGTTGTAATTAAATTATTGAAAAATGGAGTTCAAAAGCAATAAGCATGAAAATGAATTCAAAATGGTAAATGTTTATCTTATAGATGATTGATATGGAAATCGATGATAAAGAATGGTTGTTTGGTTTCAATTTTGGGATAAGGGTAGCATGGTTTTCTTCGGAAATTAATAACTTATAAGAGGGTTCTACAGGTTTAGGTGACCTTAAGTCTCCCTATGCCCTAGGACAGTCATGGCTCAAGATGGGTCGTGACACCCTTGGGGTTATTTTTGATAGATTTCAAAATTATTTCTTAGAATCGCCACCTTAATTTATTTTTATTTTGAAAAAGTATAAGGAAAAAACCCATTCGACTCTAATTATTACCCAAAGGAAAAAAGATCACTAGCCTTGAAACCAAAGAGGATTTAGGGACTAGGTTTTTGGTTTACTTTATAAAAATAAGTTTGGCTAAATAATGTAAAAGTAACTTAAAATATATTTCATGAACAGTTTAAAATCCATGAAAAATTGCCCGAGCATCGGTTTGATATGCTAAAGGGAATCAAAATGCTCATTTGGAAAAGAACTCACGAGGAAGCCCTCAAGCTTATTTTTGATAGATTTGAAAATTATTTCTTAGAGTTGCCACATTAATTTATTTTTATTTTAGAAAATTTAAGGAAAAAACCCATTCGACTCCAATTATTACGCAAAGGGAAAAAGATCACAAGCCTCAAAACCAAAGTGGATTTAGGGACTGTGTTTACGGTTTACTTTAACAAAATAAGTTTGGCTAAATAATATAAAAGTAACTTAAAATATATTTCATGAATAATTTAAAATGTATGAACTGTTTATGGTATGCATGATCACTCAATCCATACATTCAATAATAAAGTAAATACACAAGTAAGGTTAAAAGGAAAGTTAACAATACAATAAATCCCAAACTTAGGGCATATCTCCTTTAGCCCTTATGGGTTCTAGGAAAGTCACACTTTTTCTAAACTAAGCCTAATAACAAAGCAAAAAGAAAATAAAATAAAAGTAGCTAAAGAAGGTGACGGGGGAGAGAGCTAGTTAGTTTTATTTGGATTCGATGGTTGAACCAAACATGCCTGCATATCCCTTTGAATGGAAATCAAAACACACGTAGTTCTCCTTTCTTGCAAAAGGGTTAGTTTAGCCAAACCATTTTATCATGTTTTGATTTATTGAACTTGTAATTAAATTTATAAAGAACCTAGTATGTCTTGAAGTTTAAATGCAAAATGATTTCTTATTAATTAAATCCTAATTTATATATGATATAGATGAGAAAGATTAAATTAATTAAAACTACAGATGAGTTAAAAGAATTGATTTTGAGCTATGGACAAAACCGTAAATAGCCTAAGTCCATTTGAGAAATGGAGAGAGGTAATTTAGGGGTTAGAGATTTTCTTTAACCCTAAAGCCTATATGATGAGTTTAGGGATTAGAGATTTTCTCCAACCTTAAAGCCCATGTGATGGATTTAGGTGTTAGAGAAAGGTAACCAAGGTCAAAATAGTCTTTCAACTACTGAAGGCTTAATGGAAGTTATCATAAACCATAAAGGGTAAATTGGCCTTTTCCATTTAAGCTTTAAGCATAAAGTAGATTAAATATCTCCTTTGTCCCCTAATTAAAAACACAGTTGTTGGCTATTAAAGAAAAAATGATGTTGTGAATTAGGGATGCTTTTATCCACATCTTTTCCATTGAGTAGCCTAAGTAACTAAGTTTTGAGAGAAGAGAAAGAGAAGAAGAGTTCTTCAATTTTCTTGTTTTTCATTTCTTATTCTTTGTGAAAGAACAAAGGTTTCTTTTGTTGAAAAGATACATCCATAGCAATTAGAAGAAATCAAATCATCAAGGATTTTTCTTAGAAGATCTTATATTCAATCGAGCTACCAAGAGGGAGAATCAAGAACATCTAATCAAATCAAAGTGAGCCTTGGAGGTGAAGCTTGGTATGGACAATCTTGTGAGGCCTCGCTCGAACACCCAGTCTGATTCACTGAAGGGGAATAAAAAATGCCCATTTAGGGGAAACATCATGTTGGAACCTGCTATGAGTTCAGAAAATTGAATTTTGTAAGTTGTAATTTGCAAAAGGAGTTGCCACTTTAATTTTGTTTATTTTAGTTGGGAAAATTAAAGGAAAAACCCAATTTGATTGACTCTAAAATTATACCATTTATCCCAAGGAAAAGCACTAATCCTCGAATGACCAAAGAGGGCTGGGGAACTAGATTTTGGTTAAAACAATACAAAAATTTAGTTTGGCTTAAATACAAAATAGCTTTTGTAAAAAAATAAATTTTTATGTATGCATGAGCAGATATAATATGATGTATGAAACAAATATTACTCGTGTAATGCATGACAAATATGAAATAATGATAATCACAAGATGCAAAAAGGTAAGAGAGAAGCTCTTTAAAACTATTGCAAGTCAAAATATCAAAATCAAGGGATCTTTCTTCTAGCCCTTATAGGTTCTAGGAAAAGCACACATTCTCCAAATAATCTAAACAACTAAGATAAGAAAGAGAATATTAAAACAATTATAATAAAAAGTTTTAAAATTTCAATTTTTATTTAAGAAAATTAATTTCAATCCTAAACTATGTGAAGAAGGTGACAAAGAGAATAAGTTATTAATTTTAGCAGAGTTAAATGCCTTAGAGATGGCAAGCTTATGTATCCCTTCGAATGAGAATCAAACCCCACGCAGTTCTTCCTTTTTGCGAAGGAGGGGTTTTTAAGTCATTGCCTTTGTTATCATGTTTTGATTGATTTTAAAGAGTTTAGAGATTTGTTAATTAGGTCAGATTTTAATTAGCAAAAATTAGATCTTTTCATATTTAGATCTTGAAATTGAAATTGAAAAGGAAAAGGAAAGAACTTTTACCTTCGGCTTCCGTTGGCGAGGAACGTAAGGAGCAAGCTTAGCACCGGATCTAAGTTCCACCTTAATGTAGGGATAGCAAGAGCACTCCTTTTGAAAGAAGGACTCTTGAATAGCATGAACTCTTCTTAGAGGGACTTGGATACACTTTTGCTTGAGAACTATGAATTCCCTTTGAAAGAAATGGCTTGAATTAAACCGTTTCTTGATTAGGAGGCTTAAGAATACAACTTGAGTTGATTAGGAGGCTTGTGAATGGGGTTTTGAGTTGATTAGGAAGCTTATGAATGGGGTTTTATGTGATGGAGGAGGTTTTGGAATAAGGTTTTAGAGATTTGGATGTCTAGGAAGACGGTTTTGATGATTGGAAAGCTTAGAAATAGAGTTTAGAAAGCTTTAGGGAGAGTATAAAAGCATGTAATTGTGTGTTTCTAGCTGTTATAAGGTGCAAGGTATTTATAGAAGGAGTTTGGGGCTAAAAATTCACAGTTTTTGGGTAGAATTTTGAAAGGGGCCCGTTGTGGTAACTAATATATTGGCTGCGGTAATCGCAGAGTGCTTTGCAGTTACTGCAAAGCTGACTGCGGTAGCCAATGGTACCACAGGCACCTTTGCGGTAACTGCAAAGGCGACTGCGGTAACCACAGCCGATTACGAGTTACTGCAGTGGGCCCACTGGCTGCCGCAGTTCATTTTTTGGCTCGTTCTTCTCCGTCTTTGATCTAATTTGAGCCTAGTTTAATTCTATGAGTTTGTAATCAAGTGCTAATCATCTGAAGGTGCAAGTTTCAAGAAATTTTTTTAAATAAGGTGCTGCCCCCTTGACCCTTGCCCGTTAACCAGCTAGCGGGACTGTCGTATGCGTACTGCATGAATCTTAGCAAGTGTCAAGCTACGGTCGAATGTTAAGGGTGAAAATTTAAAGGTTCACAAATCTAGAGGCTCAACATTTTGGGAGCTTTTGGAGAGGAAAGAAGAATTAGAGCTCATACGCTTCAAGAGGTAATATGATTACCATTTGATCTCCTTTCTTTCTTATATGTTTTACACATTATTAGATGATTGGTGTGAACCCTCAAATTTATACCCTTAGGATCTTATTGTAGCTTGACACTTAGTAAGATTAATGCGCTACGCAGAGCCCATACAGTGGTCCCTATCATCTCATAAGCTCTATTCCTAAGGTTCCCAATCATCTTAAAACTTTATTCATAAGTTTCCTAATCACCTAAAATCCTATCTCTAAGGCTCCTAATCAAGAAAGGGTGTAACTCAAGTTATTTCTTTCAAAGTGAATTCATGGGAATCAAGCAAAGGTGCAATCCAAGTCTCTCCAAGAAGAGTTTGGGCTATTCAAGAGTTCTTCTTTAAAAAGGAGTTCTTGTGCTATCCTAAGCTAAGGTGGAACTTAGATCCGATGCCAAGCTCGTTCTCTACATTCCTCACTGCCAAAAGCCAAAGATAAAAGTTCTTTCCTTTTCCATTTGTTTTCAATTTCAATTTTAAGATCTAAATATGAAAAGATCTAATTTTTGCTAATTAAAATCTGACTTAATTAACAAATCCCCTAAACCATTTAAAATCAATCAAAACATGATAACAAAGGCAATGACTTAAAAACCCCTCTTTCGCAAGAAGGAAGAACTGCATGGGGTTTGATTCCCATTCAAAGGGATACGCAGGCTTGCTGTCTCTAAGTCATTCAACTCCGCTAAAATTAATAACTTCTTCTCTCTATCACCTTCTTCACATATGTCACATCCCAACCTTAGAGATATGATGGTCCTAGAATATGGGGAGACATAAGGTCACCCATACCCGTAGAACCCACTTACATAAATACAAATCATGCCTAGGATCTTACCAAACCTCTGACAATAATTTGTTAAAACATTTAGATGAATACTTTAAATTGTGAAAGTCTAAAATAAATCATTACATTTAAAATCCATGAGGAAAATAATATATATCAATAACTATCAGTCAACATTCTCGGAGCATCTAATGACAAGACTTCATAAAATAGTATTATTGATAACTTGGACAAGGAATTCCCCAAGCGAAGTAGAATGCTTGAGCCATCACCTTGCCTTCTCACATTTGCTCACCTAAAACCACACAAGGAAAAAGGTAGTGAGATAGATGATCTCAATGAGTAAACGATAAGACACATACATATCACATATTCTTTGAAAAGGAAACACATAACTTATAGTTCATAGTTCATGATTTATAATTCATAAATCAGGTTGTAATTTAGCTAGGGTTCAATTTGGCAAGTTTGCAGAAATCACACTTATCACTTATGAAGAGTGAAGGCTATTGCTCTATCACTCGAACACATTAAGGAGAGGTGGCCTTATACCAAATTCCAACTCCTATCACTTATAAGGCATGAAGCTAATCAGGCTCCACGGCTAGAATCGCCCCTTTTTAGCTGAGGTATACACTACTCCTATCCATCGGGTTAAGACCAAGTGCATAGGTTCTGATGATTACCTGCATCGGCACGAGGATTCTACATAAAGGGTAAAAGGTACCATAGCTAGAGCTAATGGTAATCATAATTAACAATATCACATAAGGCAACAATAACATGTATTCCAATAACAATAGTGGTTTAGCTTTCAAACAAAAGATACAATGATAATATAGTTCCAGAAAGAATATAAGTTAGGGTGTAAATCATAAGAAGTTCGTATTGGATGAACAAACTAGTTTTGGACCAAATGTCCTTTGGCAACCGAAGCTTGTCAAAGAAATCATATAATAATATTTAGATTAGAAAGAACTTGGGTTTCAAAGTTCACAAAGGCTCATATAATATGGTATCACATATTTGTAACATAACAAAATGCTACTTACACTTGTAGAATGAATATGATGTTTACTAACACTTGAAACAGGAATATAGAGTTTACTCAACTTTGGGTTCCTTTGCTCCTAGTATACGCAGTCCTTTTGCACTTTTAAAGCTCCTCAAACTCTAACATAATATTTGATTTAATACTTAGTATTTATTAACTCATGAAGCTCCTATCCCATAACTACCCCATGCACATATAGCATACACATACACTTAGAGTCCACACATAGGTGTACTCGTCACTTGCACATAACATGTTGACTTTGGAAGTCTTGCATAGTTAGGCCTTATAGGCTCTCTTGATATCACATTACAATCACATTAATACCTTTTTAAAGTCATCACAATATTATTACCTCAATATCATTTCACTTTAACAATCATCTTAATACACTTTACACTCCCATACATGTCAACTTAACCATTAACCTTTCAAGTGCCATGCTTAACTCTTATGATCCTTTTTATTCAATTGTCACTTCATCAACTCAAAACCATGTATTTATTATCAAGTCATCATAACATCTAGTTCCATATTTCCTAATCATATTTGTATTCTAATCACAATATAAGGTTAAGATACCTTAAGTATACCTTAAGTATACCATAATGCATTTAAGCTTATCTAGGATCATACCTTAAACTAACATGCAATTTTATGATTTATTATACATACATATATGTCAATAATCATCAAAACACATCACAAAAAAATTATAAACATTGGGACAAAAAGATTCATGTAGGCAGAATGCATCACCAATGTAAAAACTAAATTCTTCTTCTTTTCGCACTTTCCGTCTATTTCAGAAATATGTAAAAACATGGTTTGAACCAAGATTTTTCATGTAAACACAACAAAAATCATTTTACAATTCACATCCATATGAATTCACTGTGCTTGGTGTTGTTTATACATAAAAATTCAACTTTTGAATTATAGAGTACAAAACCATGAGTTTTCTTATTTTTAGTATTTTTCATTCATTTCAGAAATATGTAAACAGGTTGTTTAAACTATTATTTTTCATTCAATCATAGCAAATATCAATTTAGAACACATCCATACATGATTCGGCAGCCATAGATAGGATTTATAAAAACTCTAAGTTTAACGGCTTAGGTGAAAAATCATGAGTTTTTCACGCTTTCCGCGCTTTTCGTTCATTTCAGCGATAAACAGATGCATGATTCAAATCATTATTTTTCATCTAAACAAAAAAAATATCATATTGGAGCACTTCCTCATACAAATTGGCAGCCACATGTCCATTCAATAATAGAATTTTCCAACTTTCAAGTTCTAACACAAAAACCTTGAACTCGTTTATTTTTTGAAACTTTCCAGTTCTCACAGAAATATGCAGAAATATTATTTAATCCAATATTTTCCATCAAAACAAATAAAAAATCAGTTTAGAAAACAACAATACACAAATTCCCTCCCCCCCCCCCCCCCCCCCCCCCGGTGATGTTTATGCATAAAAATTGTGATTTTAAGTTATAGAATTCACCTTTGGAGAAATCTCACGGAAAGAATCGTGTTTTCGGTAAAAAATAGATTTTCTCTCCCAAAAACTCATTCAAACATAATTAAATCTGTAAAAATTAGCAATCAACCAGCTCAAAATAATTTTTTTGTAATTTATTTCATATAAATCAGTTTAGAAATGAAAGAGAAGAAAAACTTACGATTACGGTCAAGAAATCGCGAAACGGAAAGGTGTTTTCTTAATTTTGGTAGAAAAGGAATATTTTGAGAGAATTTTTCTGCCATGATATAGAAAAATTAAGGTGATGGCTGTTGGAACTTTGGCCTGGCCGAATTTTAGATTATATATTAGGATTTGGGTGAAATTTCCACTGATACCCTTAATGAATTAGGTTAGGAGGATTTTTGTGTAGTGGGTTTTGGGTATTTGGGCTTTCATTTAAATTTTCAGGCTAAGTAAACTTAAAAATAAAAAGATTATTTTTCTTATTATTTTTGTAACATTTCCCCCAAAAGTATTTATTTTAAAATATTTTAAAAATACTCATAAAATTATTTTATGCTTAAAAATTGTCTTATGCATGAAAATTCATTTTATTAAAAAAAAATTATTTTATGCAAATGCACTTCATGTAAATCATTTATTTCATAATAGCAACTCATTTTATGCATATTAAAATTAATTTAATATGCCACATACTCATCAATGACTTAGATCACTAATTTTCACACAAGCACACACTTAACCTTAATAGTTCCAAATCAAGCAATTTATCACGAAAATTCCTAAGGTGGGTGTGGGTTGTTACATTCTTCCCCCTTAAAAGAAATTCATCATTGAATTTAAATCCTTACCTAGTTGCTCTTGAAAAGCTGAGGATGCTTCTGTCGCATCTCTTCCTCTGCTTCCCAAGTGCACTCATCTATCCCATGATTTCGCCACTGAACCTTAATCATGGGTGTCTCCTTATTTCTTAGCTTCTTTACTTGTTAATCCACTACAGTTATTGGTGACTCCTCATAAGATAGTTGTTCATCTAACATAATGTCTGAAGGTAAAAGAATGTGAGATGGATTTGACACATATTTCCTTAGCATTGTGATGTGGAACAATGGGTGCACATGTGCCAAAGTTGGAGGCAGGGCAAGTCTATAAGACACCTCTCCAACCTTATCTAAAATTTTAAAAGGACCAATGAAACAAGGTGATAATTTCCCTTTCTTGCCAAATCTCATAACTCCTTTCATTGGAGAGACCTTTAAGAACACGTGATCTCCCACAGCAAATTGGATTTCCTTTCGCTTAGGGTTTGCATAACTCTTTTGCTGACTGAATGCCGTCTTCAGTCGATCTTGAATTAATGGTACTTTCTTGGTAGTCTCCTTAAGCAATTCGGGCATTTCTACATACTTATCTCTAGGTTCAATCCAACAAATCAGAGAATGACATCTTTTCTTATACAATGCTTCATATGGCGCCATACCGATGGACGAATGATAGCTATTGTTGAAGGTGAATTCAATCAAGGGTAAATACTTATCTCAGCTACCGCCAAAGTCCAAGACACACATCCTTAGCATATCCTCGAGTGTTTGAATTGTTCTTTCAGACTGGCCATCCGTTTGAGGGTGAAACGCCGTACTAAAATCTAGTTGTGTTCCTAATGCTTCTTACAACTTCTATCAGAATCTTGAGGTGAATTGAGTTCCTCGATCTGAGATGATAGAAATTGGCACTCCATGTAGTTTCACAATCTCATCTATATACAACTGTGCATACTGAGCTACAGAATATATGGTCTTAACTCCTAGAAAATGAGTAGACTTTGTCAATCTATCCACTATGACCCATATAGAGTCATGTCCTTTGGAGGTTCTAGGCAAGCCAACAACAAAGTCCATAGTGATGTATTCCCACTTCCATTCAGGTAGTCGAATCTCTTGTAGCAATCTTGAGGGTTGCTGATGTTCATACTTGACTTGCTGGCAAGTTAGGCAAGATGCTATAAACTTAGCCATATCTTTCTTCAATCCAAGCCACCAATAGTTAGCTTTCATATCATGGTACATCTTAGTAGTTCCAAGATGAGCACAGTAAGGTGTCTAATGTGCCTCCTTTAATATCCTTTCTTTTAATCCATCCACATCAGGCACGCATACTCTATTCTTGCACTTTAAAATTCCATTGACCACTTCAAACTCATAGTTCTTTCCTTCTCTCATCTCATCCTTCAACTTCATCATGTGTGGGTCCTTATCTTGTGAATCCCTCATTTCTTCCATTAACTTAGGCCTTACTTGAAAATGAGCCAATAAAACTCTTGATCCTCCAATCTCCAATTTCAATCCTTGATTAAACAATTCCTTTAGTTCCTTCACGATGGGCCTCTTTCTCACATCCACATGAGCTAGGCTTCCCATCGACTTTCGACTCAAGGCACTTGCCACTACATTTGCCTTCCCAGGATGATAGAGAATCTAATATTTTTAATCCATCTCCTTTGTCTCAGGTTGAGGTCTCTTTGGCTCAAGATGTACTGAAGACTCTTATGATCCGTGTAGATCTCACACTTCATCCCATACATGTAATGTCTCCATATCTTTAGAGCGAACACTACTGTAGCTAATTCTAAATCGTGAGTAAGGTAATTCACTTCATGTCTCTTTAGTTGTCGTGATGCATAGGCAATGACTTTGCCATTTTACATCAAAACACACCTAAGTCCTACTCTCAAAGCGTCGCAATAGACAGTGAACCCTTCTTCTCTTTCTAGTAATGTCAAAACTGGAGTCGATACTAAACACTGCTTGAGGTTCTAAAAACTCTTCCCACAGGACTCTTCCCAATTGAACTTAACTTGCTTTCTCGTTAACTTAGTCAATGGGGCTGCTATCTTAGAAAGGTCTTGTAAAAATCTATGATAATATCCCGCCATGCCCAAGAAACTTCATACTTCTGAAACTGTTCTGGGCCTTGGCCAATTTGCTACCACTTCAACTTTCTTAGGATCAACTTGAATCCCTTCCTTACTCACTACATATCTAAGAAAGTTGACAGACTCCATCCAAAACTCACACTTGGATAACTTAGCGTAGAGTTGGTGATCACGTAACATTTGAAGCACGATCCTTAGATGGTTTTTCATGTTCTTCTTTATTCTTTGAGTAAATCAGGATGTCGTCAATGAATACGATCACGAATTTGTCAACGAATTGCTTGAATACTCAATTTATCAAGTCCATGAAAGCAGCACAAGCATTTGTCAAACCGAATGGCAAAATCATTAACTCATAATGTCCATATCTAGTACAGAAAGCAGTCTTACAGATATCTTCTCCTCAGATCTTTAGTTAATGATAGCCAGACCTTAAATCAATCTTGGAGAAGTGACTAGCTCCTTGAAATTGAACAAAAAAATCATCAATCCTCAGCAATGGGTATCTATTCTTCACAGTGACTTTGTTAAGCTGGCGATAGTCAATGCACATTCAGAACGAGCCATCTTTCTTCTTCACAAATAACACTGGAGTGCCCTATGGTGAACTACTTGGTCGAATGAAACCCTTGTTAAGTAGATCATGCAATTATGTCTTTAACTCCTTCAACTCCATTGGTGTCGTACGATATGGCGGCATCGATATCGATTGCGTACCAGGTAGCAGTTTAATGTTGAACTCGATCTCACGATTGGGGGTTAATATGGGTAGATCTTCTAGAAAGACATCTATGAACTCATCCACCACTGGAATGCTCTCGTCTCGAATGGCAGCTTCCTAGTCAGTGTCGATTATATAGGCTAGGTATGGTTGGTATCCTTTCCTTAACATCCATCCCGCTCCTAAGGCCAATATCAAGTTCAGAGGATTCTCATTCCTATCTTCTTAGTATACAAACTCCTTCCCATCTCTAGTTCAAAACTCGATAAGTTTCTTTCTACAGTCGATACGAGCTCCATGCTCATATAACCAGTCCATCCCTAATATTACATCAAATTCTAGTGCGTCCAATTCTAGCAATACTATCGAAAGTGTTTGTCTATTAATGTCTACATCATAGCCCTTATACTTATACTTTACTTGCATCACTTCCCCTAAAGGAGTTGATATTACTAACGGTTCACTCATTAATTCCTTATCTATAGCCAGGTACTTAGTAAAACAAGGTGACACAAAAGAATAGGTAGCACCAGAATCAATTAAACATTTTGCATTAGAACTTTGGATGGGGATGATACCTGTGATGGCTGTGTGTGAATCGCAAGCCTCTTGCTAATTTAACGTGAAGACTCGATCCTTGCCCTTATTTTCTGTCGTCGGTGCATTCCCAATCGCTAGTCCTTTATCCTTAACTCCTTGTCCTTGCATTTGAAATAGTCTAGATTGTGGTCGTACTGTGGTCCCATTCCCTTGACTCCTCATATGAGGGCAACCCTTTATGAAATGCCCTATTTGCCCATACTTAAGGCAAGCACCAGCCAGTATCTCTTCAGCAAATTCTAGGATATTTCTTTTTACATTTGCCGCAAGTGGGAATTTCTTGCTTAGTTTGATTATTCCGTGGTCCAGATGATGAAAATTCCTTCTTTGGTACCCCTCCATTTCCATGTTGTCCCTTATGACTTTTGTTCTTATGCCTTCCCTAATGGTCTCGTTTAGCTCGTTCGGCTCTCTCCACCTTGTACCTTTTCTCCATGATCTTGGCCTTATTTATGAGCTTGGCAAAGGTTGGAAACTCTGTTGCTGCCAATGAATTGAATAGAGGTGTGACCAGTCCTTTAAGGAAACGATTGATGCGACTTGCTTCAGTGGGAACGATGTTCATAGTGAATCGACAAAGTCGATTAAACTCTTTAGCATAATCTGACACAGACATTCCCAGCCTTTACTTCAGTTGCTCGAACTGTAATGCTTTATCTTGCCTTTCTCCTTCTGACAAGAACTGATCCATTACTTCTTGCTTAAACTCTGCCCATATAGGTGGGTCTACCCCATAAAGTCATTCTTCAATACTTCTCTCATACCAATACCAAGCTTCTTTCTTGAGTTGGAGTCCTGCCAACTCGATCACTCGAGCATCTGAGCAAGATAAACGACGGACTAGCTTATCCATCTCATCCAAAAATTCATGAGGGTCATCTTCTTCCTCACCACAAAAGGTAGGCGGTTGTAGCTTCTTAAACTCCACTCTAGCCATCCTTTCATCAGGTAGCCATTTCCTCTTTCTCCGAGCAGATGTCACTACCGCAGGTGGCATAACTCCATTCCTTTCTTGAGTTGGCGGTGCTTTTCGCCTTTCAGCTCATAGCTTATCTAATTCCTTGTGCAAGTCTCTCATTTCTTCGTGCATGGGGTGCACTTCTTGTAAAGATGCTTGCTCACTAGAGCCAATAGTCGGTGCCCTCGAGTTGGATCTTTCTCTTGACCGTATAGTTGCAGAGGTAGCATTCGATGCGGTGTTTGACATAACATCATCATTAGCCCTAACGGATTGGGCAACTGTGTGAACCTTTTTCTTAGGAGGCATAGTCTATCATAATATGGGAATTTAGTACTAATCCCCTATCCTAACCCATTTAATCCCTCCTTATACTAGCACACATTATCATGCATTTACCATATCACATCACTAAGCATATGTCATGTATGAATCACATATCACATAGTTTTGCACATATCACATATCATAATCAAGTAGCATATATCTCATAATATCACACCATATCATAATAATGAAAGAACTCATCTCATACTAGGTAACTAGGCAATCAAGGAAAATCATTCATATCATATAAAGTGCTATGTTGTTACGTCAATCATCATATCTACTCGACCTAGTTCTCGTGTCCACCTCTAGAGCAATCAAGAGCGACATGGCCATTGCTGCCACATTGGTAGCAAATAAGATCTCTATCTTTATGGTGATTAGTTGAAGATGCAGACCTCACTGGTGAGTAATCTCCTCTATGCTCAACAATCCCTGACCTGAGTTGCTTCATATCCTCTCTTAGTGCATGAATCATAACCTTAAGATGTCAGTTTTCCTCCTTCAAGTATGAATAGTTATCCTCCAATTTTTGGATCTTACTATAAACCCAATTAGGATCTAAGCACTCCTCAGGGTCCTCCTCTTCGTCAGGGGTCTCCTCCTTTGTGGGGCGAATCACATATACGACTTTCCCGAACATCTCTAGCCAAGTCCTCTTATGGGTCACATGGGGTGCTTTATGTCATATTCCTCAAGCAAGTGTAATCCTTTTGGTCATCTGTTAGAAGAATCATAATGCAAGCAAACCAATAACAAGGATTACTAAAAATCTACTAGGAATTAACAGAACTATGCTAGCAATAGACTGCAAGTGACATGACAGGAAAATTCCTATGCTCCAGGATTTTACATATGCAACTCATATAAAACAAGCCTAAACTAGACTTTTAAAAACTATGGCTCTGATACCACCTTTGTCACATCCCAACCTTAGAGATATGACGGTCCTAGAACATGGGGAGACATAAGGTCACCCACGCCTGTAGAACCCACTTACATATATACAAATCATGCCTAGGATCTTACCAAACCTCTTACAATAACTTGTTAAAACATTTAGATGAATACTTTAAATTGTGAAAGTCTAAAATAAATCATTACATTTAAAATCCATAAGGAAAATAATATATATCAATAAGTATCACTCAACATTCCCAGAGCATCTAATGACAAGACTTCATAAAATAGTATTATTGATAACTTGGACAAGGAATTCCCCAAGCGAAGTAGAATGCTTGAGCCATCACCTTGCCTTCTCACATTTGCTCACCTAGAACCACATAAGGAAAAGGCACATACATTATCACATATTCCTTTGAAAAGGAAACACATAACTTATACACATAGTTCATGATTTATAATTCATGAATCAGGCTACAATTTAGCAAGGGTTCAATTTGGCAAGTTTGCAAAAATCACACTTAACACTTATGAAGAGTGAAGGCTATTGCTCTATCACTCGAACACATTAAGGAGAGGTGGCCTTATACCAAATTCCAACTCCTATCACTTATAAGGCATGAAGCAGATCAGGCTCTATGGCTAGAACTGCCCCTTTTTAGCTGAGGTGGATACACTACCCCTATCCATCGGGTTAAGACCATGTGCATAGGTTCCAATGATTACCCGCATCGGCACGAGGATTCAGCATAAAGGGTAAAAGGTACCATAGCTAGAGCTAATTGTAATCACAATTAACAATATCATATAAGGCAATAATAACATGTATTCCAATAACAATAGTGGTTTAGCTTTCAAACAAAAGATACAATGATAGTATAGTTCTAGAAAGAATATAAGTTTGGGTGTTAATCATAAGAAGTTCGTATTGGATGAACAAACTAGTCTTGGACCAAATGTCCTTTGGCAACCGAAGCTTGTCAAAGAAATCATATAATAATATTTAGAATAGAAAGAACTTGGGTTTCAAAGATCATAAAGGCTCACATAACATGGTATCACATATTTGTAACATAACAAAATGCTACTTACACTTGTAGAATGAATACGATGTTTACTCACACTTGAAACAGGAATATAGAGTTTACTCACTTTGGGGTTCCTTTGCTCCTAGTATACATAGTCCCTTTGCACTTCTAAAGCTCCTCAAACTCTAACATAATATTTGATTTAATACTTAGTATTTATTAACTCATGATGCTCTTATCCCATAACTACCCCATGCACATATAGCATACACATACACTTAGAGTCCACACATAGGTGTACTCATCACTTGCACATAACACGTTGACTTTGGAAGTCTTGCATAGTTAGGCCTTATAGGCTCTCTTGATATCACATTACAATCACATTAATACCTTTTTAAAGTCATCACAATATTATTACCTCAATATCATTTCACTTTAACAATCATCTTACTATACATGTCAACTTAACCATTAACCTTTCAAGTGTCATGCTTAACTCTTATGATCCTCTTTATTCAATTGTCACTTCATCAACTCAAAACCATGTATTTATTATCAAGTCATCATAACATCTAGTTCCATATTTCCCAATCATATTTGTATTCTAATCACAATATAACGTTAAGATACCTTAAGTATACCTTAAGTATACCATAATGCATTTAAGCTTATCTAGTATCATACCTTCAACTAGCATGCAATTTTATCATTTATTATATATACATACATGTTAATAATCATCAAAACACATCACATAAAAATTATAAACATTGGGACAAAAAGATTCATGTAGGCCGAATGCATCACCAAGGTAAAAACTAAATTCTTCTTCTTTTTGCACTTTCTATCTATTTTAGAAATATGTAAAAACATGGTTTGAACTAAGATTTTTCATGTAAACACAGCAATAATCATTTTAGAATTCAAATCCATATGAATTGGCCACACTTGGTGTTGTTTATACATAAAAATTCAACTTTTGAGTCATAGAGTACAAAAACCATGAGTTTTCTTGTTTTTGGTATTTTTCGATCATTTTAGAAATATGTAAATAGGTTGTTTAAACTATTATTTTTCATTCAATCATAGCAAATATTAGTTTAGAATACATCCATACATAATTCAGCAGCCATAGATATGATTTATATAAAAAAATTCCAAGTTTAAAGGCTTAAGTGAAGAATCATAAGTTTTCGCGCTTTCCGCGCTTTTCGTTCTTTTCAGCGATAAATAGACACATGATTCAAATCATTATTTTTCATCTAAAAAAAACAAATATCATATTGGAGCACTTCCTCATACAAATTGGCAGTGATATGTCCATTCAATAATAGAATTTTTTAACTTCCAAGTTCTAACACAAAAACCTTGAACTCCTTTGTTTTTCAAAACCTTTCGGTCCTCACAGAAATATGCAGAAATATTATTTAATCCAATATTTTCTATCAAAACAAATCAAAAATCAGTTTAGAAAACAACAATACACAAATCACACCCCCCTGTGATTTTTATGCATAAAAATTATGATTTTAAGTTATAGAATTCACCTTTGGAGAAATCTCGCGGAAAGAATCATGCTTTCAGTAGAAAATAGATTTTCTCTCCCAAAAACTCACCCAAATAGAATTAAATCTGTAAATATCAATAATCAACCATTTCAAAATAATTTTCCCATAATTTATTTCATAGAAATCAGTTTAGAAATCGAAAGCAAAGAAAAACTTACGATTACGGTCAAGAAATAGTGAAACGGAAAGGTGTTTTCTTAATTTCGGTAGAGAGGAATATTTTGAGAGAATTTTTCTGTCAAGATACAGAAAAATTAAGGTGATGGCTGCTGGAACTTTGGTCTGGCCGAATTTTAGATTATATATTAGGGTTTGGGTGAAATTTCCACTAATACCCTTAATGAACTAGGTTAGGAGGATTTTTGTGTAGCGGGCTTTTGGGTATTTGGGCTTTTATTTAAATTTTCAGGCTGAGTAAAATTAAAAATAAAAAGAATATTTTTCTTATTATTTCTGTAACATTTTCGTCAAAAATATTTATTTTAAAATATTTTAAAAATACTCATAAAATTATTTTATGCTTAAATATTGTCTTATGCTTGAAAATTCATTTTATTTAAAATCAATTCTTTTATGTAAATGCCCTTAATGTAAATCATTTATTTCACAATAGCAACTCATTTTATGCATATTAAAATTAATTGAATATGTCACATACTCATCAATCACTTAGATCACTAATTTTCACACAAGCACACACTTGACCTTAATAGTTCTAAATCAAGCAATTTATCACGAAAATTCATAGGGTTAGTGTGGGTTGTTACAACATAGTCTAGGATTGAAATTGCTTTTCTTAAATAAAATTTGAAACTTTAGTTCTTTTTATTATTTTTTATTTGTTTAGATTATATGTGGGGAATGTGTGTTTTTCCTAGAACGCATAAAGGCTAGAGGAAAGATCCCCTGATTTTTATATTTTAACTTGTAATAGCTTTAAGTAGTTTTTTCTTTATTTTTTGCATTTTATAATTGTCATTATCTCATATTCGCCATGTATTACACAAATAATATTTGTTTCATACATCTTATTATATTTGTTCATGCATACATAAAAACTTCTTTTTAAAAGCTATTTTGTACTTAAGCCAAACTAATTTTTTTGTATTGTTTTAACCAAAACCTAGTCCCCAAGCCCTCTTTGGTCATTCGAGGACTAGTGCTTTTCCTTGGGATAAATGATATAATTTTAGAGTCAATCAAATTGGGCTTTTCCTTTAATTTTCCCAACTAAAATAAACAAAATTAAAGTGGCGACTCCTTTTGCAACTTATAACTTACAAAATCCAATTTTCTAAACTCAGAGCGAGTTCCAATCATGATGTTTCTCCCAAATGGGCATTTTCGATTT
Source organism: Reutealis trisperma (assembly GCA_947687605.1). Taxonomy (NCBI): domain Eukaryota; kingdom Viridiplantae; phylum Streptophyta; class Magnoliopsida; order Malpighiales; family Euphorbiaceae; genus Reutealis; species Reutealis trisperma. The sequence continues at coordinate 71,075 of CANTUT010000267.1, read as the reverse complement.
CCCCTTTAGTGGATCGAGATAGGTGCTCGGGCGACGCCTTACAGTTGGCAACTCCGTGGGGACTTTCAAAATTTTTTTCAAGTAAAAGATAAAAGTGGATTATTCTTGGTAAAACAAAAATTTGGCTTTTAGTACGAGATAGCTTTTCATGCATCACTACATTGGGCTCATTGTCCAAAACCCTAGTTTCTTAGGAAAATAAAGGATAGAAAGTAACATCGAGTGGGCAGCCTTTCTTAAGTCTGCTTGCTGATAGTGAAATCATCTAGCCTATAATGTATCCTCTCATCCTTTTAGAGGTGTACCGAGTATGCACGTACCGTTAGACCCATGCAAGGCTCCTTGACTCACATGTGGTTAGGTATATCACATATCTAGTGATGGGTTTCCTTTCAAACCATGCTTACCGTTTCATATAATGACTCATAGAACCTTCCTTTAGGATTGTATGAACCATAATACTAAACTTGGTATTTCATGAAACATTTTTTCAATCATGCATACATGCATGCACAGCTTAAACCTTATAAAGAATAAAAAACCTATCCAAATATCTTCAAACCCAAAACCCATGGTTCACCTAAACCCATGGTCAAATCCCAAAACCCATGGTCCACCTAAACCTATGGTCAACACCTAAAGCCCATGGTTCACCTAAACCATGGTCAAAATCTAAAACCTGTGGTCCATCTAAACCTATGGTCAATACCCAAAGCCCATGGTCCATCTAAACACATGGTTCACCTAAAACCCATGGTCAAAACCCAAAACTCATAGTCCACCTAAACCTATGGTCAAAACCTAAAACTCATAGTTCACCTAAGCTCATGGTCTAATCCTATCCAAACCTATGTCAAACTCATAGTAAAAATAAACCCATCTATAGTACCCTCATCCTTATCCATAATCCTTATCTAGGCTAAACACTGACATAGCTCTATTCTTTATACAAGCTAAACACCGACCTAGCTTCATCATTCACAATTCTTACCCTAGTTAAACACTAACCTAGCTTTCATCTTCCTTACCCAAAGCTAAACATTAACCTAGCTCTATTCGTTATATAAGCTAAACACCAACCTAGCTTTCATCTTTTACAATTCTTACCTAAGCTAAACATTGATCTAGCTTTATCCTTAATAATCCTTACCAAAGCTAAACACTGACCTAGCTTCATTCTTATCAATAATCCTTACCAAAGCTAAGCATTGACCTAGCTTTACTCTTATTAATAATCCTTACCAAACCAAATACTGACCTAGCTTCATTCTTATCGATAGTCCTTACCCAAACTAAACCCTGACTTGGTTTCATCTTTTATGGTACTATCTAAACCCATGGCCTATTTAAGCCCATGGTTCAGCCCAATCAAACTCATTATCCAACTATCACTAAACCCATGGTCCACCTAACATCCAAATCCATGGTATATCCAATCTCAAAACCTATGATCACTCTATCCTTAAGCCCATGGTAAACCATTCATAAATCACAAATCCCAATTACTTGATGCTAAACTCTAACCTAGCCTTCCAAACTACTTTTTGGTTCACCAAGGCTAAAATCTGATCTAGCCACTCAAAGCTAAACTCTGACCTAGACTTCAAGGCTAAAATCTGACCTAGCCACTCAAATCTAAAATGCCAACCTAGTTTTTAAAGCTAAAATCTAACCTAGCTCCCCTAGCTAAGTACTAACCTAGCTAACATCATACACTTCCACCCTCATCTTTACGCATACACCATTAACCTAACCACAAGACACTATGATCCATTATCATTAAACCTAAGGTCCTTAGTTTGTCATACCCCATCATTTTTTCCAAAGCCTGATACTAATACAACTCTTTTTCCCTTTTAAAAGGTTGCAAGATGTCTACTGGATTCAATAAAGATGTGTAACAACCCACATCTAGCTTAAGAGTTTTCATGACAAATTGCTTGAATTAAGAGTTATTGTGACAAAATATTTGATTTTATGAAAATTCATGTGTGACATGATTTATGAGTTTGGGGCATATTAAATTAATTTTAATATACCTAATATGAATTATTATTGTGAAATGAATGATTTGAATAAAATGATTTAGCATGAAATGCTTTATTTTTCGTAAAATGAATGTTCATGTAAAAAGGCGATTTTTAAGCATAAAATAATTTTATAAGTAATTTAAAATAATTTTTAAAATAAATATTTTGGGGGAAATATTACAAAAATAATAAGAAAAATATACTTTTCATTTTAATTATAATCAGCCCAAAATTTAAATAAAAAGCCCAAATACCCAAAAGCTCACTACACTAAAATCCTCCTAACCTAGTTCATTAAGGGTATTAGTGGAAATTTCACCCAAACCCTAATATATATTCTAAGATTCAGCCAGGCCAAAGTTTTAGCAGCCATCACTTTATTCTTTCTACATCTTGGCAGAAAAATCCTCTCAAAATATTTCTCTCTACCGAAATTAAGAAAACACCTTTCCGTTTCACGATTTCTTGACCGTAATCGTAAGTTTTTCTTCTCTTTCAATTCCTAAACTGATTTTTATAAAATAAATTATGTTAAAATTATTTTAAACTGGTTGACTACTGATTTTTATAGATTTAATTCTGTTTGGGTGAGTTTTTGAGAGAGAAAATCTATTTTTTATCGAAAACACGATTCTTTCCGCGAGATTTCTCCAAAGGTGAATTCTATAACTTAAAATCACACTTTTTATGCATAAACATCACAAGGGGGGTGATTTGTGTATTGTTGTTTTCTAAACTGATTTTTGATTTGTTTTGATGGAAAATATTGGATTAAATAATATTTTTGCATATTTCTATGATGACGAGAAAGTTTCGAAAAACAAAAGAGTTCAAGGTTTTTGTGTTAGAACTTGGAAGTTGGAAAATTCTATTATTGAATTGATATATGGCTATCAATTTGTGTGAGGAAGTACTCTAATATGATCTTTATTTTGTGCGAAGAAAATTCTATTGTTGAATTGATATATGGCTCAAGCATTCTACTTCGCTTAGGGAATTCCTTGTCCAAGTTATCAATAATACTATTTTATGAAGTCTTGTCATTAGATGCTCCGGGAATGTTGATTGATACTTATAGATATATATTATTTCCCTCATGGATTTTATATGTAATGATTTATTTTAGACTTCCACAATTTAAGGTATTCATCTAAATGTTTTAAACGAGTTATTGTAAGAGGTTGGTAAGATCCTAGGCATGATTTGTTTATATGTAAGTGGGTTCTACAGGCGTGGGTGACCTTATGTCTCCCTATATACTAGGACCATCATATCTCTAAGGTTGGGATGTGACAAAGGTGGTATCAGAGCCATAGTTTTTTTTTTTTTTTAAAAGTCTAGTTTAGGCTTGTTCTATATGAGTTGCTTAAGTATAATCCTAGAGCATAGGAATTTTCCTGTCTTGTCATTTGCTGTCTATCGCTAGCATCGTTCTGTAAATTCTTAGTAGATTTTAGTAATCCTTGTTATTATTTGCTTGCCTTATGATTTTGCTAATAGATGACCAAGATGATTACACCTGCTCGAGGACCGCGACCCAGAGCACCCCGTGTGACCTGTAAGAGGACTTGGCCGGGAATGTTCAAGAAGGCTATACCTATGATCCACCTAAAGAAAGAAAGGGCTTTTGATGAGGAAGACCCCATGGAGTGTTTAGGTTACAAATGGTTTTAGAGTAAGATGCAGAGGTTTGAGAAAGACTATTTAAAACTAATGGAAGAAAGTTGATGTCTTAGGTCCCTAATGTATGCTTTTAGAAGGGACGTGGAGAAGCCGCACAAGGCTGAGAGAGCTGAACATGCTAAATGTGAACAAGAGAGTAGGCATAAAGGCAAGGGTCACAGAGGCTAGCATAAAGGGGAAGGAGGAGGTTCAAGAATGGAATCCTCACTTACAACTTCAACACCTGGAAAGAACAATGGTCAATTAAAGCAACTTCATGCCTATGGCCATTGTGGTAAGAAACATTATGGAATTTGCTAGAAAGCCTCTGGTACGTGTCTCAGATGTGGTCAAATGGGGCACTTCTGCAAGGGCTACCCTCAAAAGGGAATTTTGGGAAATGCGACCTCGACACCTCTATCACTTGGACCATTGCAACCTCAAAGGCAAGGAGCCAAGAATAAGAGACATAATTGAGATTTCCACTAGTATATGGTAATAGTTAGCTTAGGGGCATAGGACTTATATGATATAATTATTTGATTGCTTAGTGACTTAGTATGGATTGATTCTATGAAATGATTGACTTTAGACGATAGAGGAGCCCATTATGCCATAAGTTACGTGTTACATGACTAGGATACTTGATACATGCCATGATATGTGATATATGCTAGGCGATATATGTCCTATGATGTGATATTATATGATAGGTGCTAAAGTTAAAGACATGCTAAGTATGACATTTTGATATTAGAGTTAAATGGATTAGAAAGAGAAGTGGACTAGGTTTTGATCCAATTGAGATTAAAGATCGATAGGTATAATGTTATGAGGTATGAAATGCTTACATGTTACTATGGTTTGATATATGAAATATATGGAGTTATTAAATGATAATTGTGATGGATGTCATAGGAAGAGAAATGATAGTTAGTAATGATTAGCAGGAGAATGAAATAAATTAGTTACATTTTATATACATAAGTATATAGTATGAAGTAATGAAGTATATTAAGGAATTTTGGGTTTAGATAATATCATATAGAGTAGAATAGCAAGAAAGGTAGGAAGTTCTCTATCACTTATATAGATATTGAGTATAGTCAGAGAAGGAATTTTTATCTAGTGTGATTTAAAAAGAAAAAGGTATTATTCCCATTTAAAGTTCTGGTACATGATGCTTGATTGGTTCTAGTGCTACAAATTCATTTGTGTCTCCATATTTTGCTAGGAGTCTTGGCAGAGATAAGAAATAAATTAATGAACCCTTAGTAGTGTTGACCCTTTAGGGAGAAATGATGGAATTAAGGTATTGTCTTAGGATTGTGAGGTAGACATTGATGGACGGCAACTTCTTGTATTGACTATAAAGGAAAGCAATTAAAATTTTGAACTAAGGATGGGAGATATTGGTGTATCAAGGAGATATTTATGATTTAAGGTTTACTAGCGTAATTATGGAATGGATGAGTATACTTAGGAAGTCGAGGAAGGGATGCGGTAGAAGCATCCCTACTTTTTCGAGAATATGTGAGTAAGTATTGAAATTCGAGGACGGATTTCTTTTAAGAGGGGGAGATATAAAAGTATAAGTATTATCAGATTTGTAATGTTAATAAAAGGATAAGTATGATGCTAGTAGAGATTCTTTGGTGATGAGATTCCTTTGAGTATATAAGGTGCAATTAGAGTATAAGGATTTGAACTTTTATAAGATGATAGATGTTAAGGCCATATTAATTATAAATTTGAGGATCCATAAGGACTTGATTTATAAGGGTATAACATGATTTTAAGATAAAATGTTATAGATTTGATTTAATTATGCACTTGCATCTAGTGTGTCTGTCCATATGCATTGAGTTTTGCTTTATGAAATCATACATCATGAACTGCATCAAGCATTGCATTAAGGTTGCATGTCACATGCAAGGATGAAAATGTTTTAGTTCTTATAAATGATCATATGCAGTTTTGAAAATTTAAATAGTTTTGAACATACCTAAAAGGGATTGGAGTCCTCTGGATGAGAAATGTTCTAAAGCATTAGATGTAATAATGTTCAATTGAGGTTATTGGAAAATTTAGTAGAAATTTTTAGTACAGGAAGAATTTTTATTGAGATAACCTAGAATGGCATGGATTTGGAAAGATATAAGAGTTGCATAAAGATTTTATTGAATAGCAATGGTATTAGAAGGTTTATTATTTTAATATGGATAAGTTAAATGATTAGGAATGTGAAGTATTTCAAGATGCAAGTGGAAACCTAAAGTGAGATGATATTACAAGCTAAAGGTATGAAAATTATGAGGCATTAGGTAATTAGGTCATAATAATGATGTATATATTATGGAGGAAGTCTGAAATAGTTATGAAAAGTTTATTTGGAATTGTAAATTAAAAGAATTCAAGTTCATTTGGAATATGATATATATAAGAATATTTGTTAAGTTTAAATATGTTTTAATTGATAAATGATGGCAGTGTAGAAATCATAACGTTAGCAAGGTACTAAACATGAAAATATTTATTGAGGATATAATAGATTAAGTAATAATTATTAATATGGAAAGAGAATTATTGAATATCAATTGAAGTTATTAATTTGGAGTTATTTGCTAGACTCTTATAGGATGAATATGATAAATAACGAATGGAAGTAGTGACTAAGGTGTTATTGTATATGTTAACATTACTAGAGATATAAGGAAATGAAATGCTTGGGATTATATGTGATTAAAGGTGAAATTAAAGGTTCTACTACTTTTGTTCAAGGTTAAGGGATATAAATTACTAAGGATTAGTTTTAAAATTTGTTTGAACAAGAGATTAACATAGGTGTAGATTAAGCTAAAAGTTTATCGATGTGACTCTTTTGACAAATTGTGAGTACGTGCCTTACTGTATTTGATAAGATTAATTGTAGTTAGATATTGAGGTTGAGTGGCGCAATAGAAGTGTGGTAGAGAAGTTAAGTAAAGTGTGCTGTGCTGCTAGATTTGGAAATTTGAGGATGAATTTCTTTTGGGGGGGGGGGGGGAGAGAATTTAATAACCCATATCTACCCTAAGAGTTTTCATGACAAATTGCTTAAATTCAGAGTTATTGTGACAAAATATTTGATTTTATGAAAATTCATGTGTGACGTGATTTATGAGTTTGGAGCATATTAAATTAATTTTAATATGCCTAATATGAATTATTATTGTGAAATAAATGATTTAAATAAAATGATTTAGCATGAAATGATTTATTTTTCATAAAATGAATTTTCATGTAAAAAGACGATTTTTAAGCATAAAATAATTTTATGAGTAATTTAAAATAATTTTTAAAATAAATATTTTGGGGGAAATATTATAGAAATAACAAGAAAAATATACTTTTTATTTTAATTATAATTATCCCAAAATTTAAATAAAAAGCCTAAATACCCAAAAGCCCACTACACTAAAATCCTCCTAACCTAGTTCATTAAAGGTATTAGTGGAAATTTCACCCAAACCCTAATATATATTCTAAAATTCGGCTAGACCAAAGTTCTAGGAGCCATCACTTTATTCTTTCTGTATCTTGGAAGAAAAATCCTCTCAAAATATTTCTCTCTACCGAAATTAAGAAAACACCTTTCCATTTCGCAATTTCTTGACCGTAATCGTAAGTTTTTCTTCTCTTTCAATTCCTAAACTGATTTTTATAAAATAAATTATGGGAAAATTACTTTGAACTAGTTGAATATTGATTTTTATAGATTTAATTCTATTTGGGTGAGTTTTTGGGAGAGAAAATCTATTTTCTACTGAAAACATGATTCTTTCCACGAGATTTCTCCAAAGGCGAATTCTATAACTTAAAATCGCAATTTTTATGCATAAACATCACAAGGGGGGGGGGGGGGGGGTGATTTGTGTATTGTTATTTTCTAAACTGATTTTTGATTTGTTTTGATAGAAAATATTGGATTAAATAATATTTTTGCATATTTTTGTGATGATCGGAAAGTTTCAAAAAACAAAGGAGTTCAAGGTTTTTGTGTTAGAACTTGGAAGTTGGAAAATTCTATTATTGAATTGATTTATGGCTGCCAATTTGTGTGAGGAAGTACTATAATATAATATTTATTTTTTTTAGATGAAAAATAATGATTTGAATCATTTGTATGTTTATTGTGTAATGAACGAAAAGCGCGGAAAGCGCAAAAACGCATGATTTTTCACCTAAGCCTTTAAACTTGGAATTTTTTTTTATAAATCCTATCTATGGCTGCCAAATCATGTATGGATGTGTTCTAAACTGATATTTGTTATGATTGAATGAAAAATAATGGTTTAAACAACCTGTTTACATATTTCTAAAATGACCAGAAAATACCAAAAACAAGAAAACTCTTGGTTTTGTGCTCTATAATTCAAAAGTTGAATTTTTATGTATAAACAACACCAAGTGTGGCTGATTATATGGATTAAAATTCTAAAATGATTTTGGTTGTATTTACATGAAAAATCTTGGTTCAAACCATATTTTTACATATTTTTGAAATAGACGGAAAGTGCGAAAAGAAGAAGAATTTAGTTTTTACCTTAGTGATGCATTTGGCCTACATGAATATTTTTGTCCCAATGTTTATAATTTTTATGTGATGTGTTTTGATGATTATTGACATGTATGTATGTATAATAAATAATAAAATTGCATGTTAGTTGAAGGTATGATCCTAGATAAGCTTAAATGTATTATGGTATACTTAAGGTATACTTAAGGTATCTTAACCTTATATTGTGATTAGAATACAAAATATGTTTGAGAAATATGGAAGTTATGATGACTTGATAATAAAAACATGGTTTTGAGTTGATGAAGTGAAAATTGAATAAAAAGGATCATAAGAGTTAAGCATGACACTTGAAATGTTAATAGTTAAGTTGACATGTATGGGTGTGTAAAGTGTGTTAAGATGACTGTTAAAGTGAAATGATATTGAGGTTATAATATTGTGATGACCTTAAAAAGGTATTAATGTGATTGTAATGTGATATCAAGAGAGCCTATAAGGCCTAAGTATGCAATACTTTCAAAGTTAACGTGTTATGTGCAAATGACGAGTACACCTATGTGTGGACTATAAGTGTATGTGTATGCTATATATGCATGGGTAGTTATGGGATAGGAGCATCATGAGTAAATAAATACTAAGTATTAAATCAAATATTATGTTAGAGTTTTAGGAGCTTTAGAAGGGCGAAGGGACTACATTTGCTAGGAGCAAAGGAATCCCAAGGTGAGTAAACATCATATTTATTCTTCAAGTGTGAGTAAACACTATGTTCATGTTAGAAGTGTGAGTAAACATCGTATTCATTCTACAAATGCAAGTAGCATTTTGTTATGTTACAAATATGTGATACCATGTTATGTGAGCCTTTGTGATCTTTGAAACCCAAGTTATTTCTATTCTAAATATTATTATATGATTTCTTTCACAAGCTTGGGTTGCCAAAGGACATTTGGTCTAAAACTAGTTTGTTTATCCAATGTGAACTTCTTATGATTAACACCCTAACTGATATTCTTTCTGGAACTACACTATCATTGTATCTTTTGATTGAAAGGTAAACCACTATTGTTATTGGATTACATGTTATTATTGCCTTATGTGATATTGTTGATTGTGATTATCAATAGCTCTAGCTATGGTACCTTTTACCTTTTATACAGAATCCTCGTGTCGATGCGAGTAATGATCAAAACATGTGCACATGGTATTAACCCAATGGATAGGGGTTGTGTATCCATCTCAGCTAGAAGGGGTGGTTCTAGCCATAAAGCCTGATCAGCTTCATGCCTTATAAGTGATAAGAGTTGGAATTTGGTATAAGGCCACCTCTCCTTTATAAGTTTGGGTGATAGAGCAATCACCTTCGCTCTTTATAAGTTATAAGTGTGATTTCTACAAACTTGCCCAACTTGAACCTTTACTAAATTGTAACTTGATTCATGAATTATTAAATCATGAACTATGTGTATAAGCCATGTGTTTCCTTTTCAAAAGAATATGTGATAATGTATGTACCGTATCGTTTACTCATTGAGATCATCTATCTCACTCCTTTTTCCTTATATGGTTCCAGGTGAGCAAATGTGAGGAGGCAAGGTGATGGCTCAAGCATTCTACTTTGCTTGGGGAATTCCTTGTCCAAGTTATCAATAATACTATTTTATGAAGTCTTATCATTAGATGCTCTGGGAAAGTTGATTGATACTTATTGATATATATTATTTCCCTCATGGATTTTATACGTAATGATTTATTTTAGACTTTCGCAATTTAAGGTATTGATCTAAATGTTTTAAATGAGTTATTGTAAGAGGTTTGGTAAGATCCTAGGCATGATTTGTTTATATGTAAATAGGTTCTATGGGCGTGGGTGACCTTATGTCTCCCCATGTTCTAGGACCGTCATATCTCTATGGTTGGGATGTGGCAAGATGTCATGATAAGATTTTGGCCAAACTATTGGAATGAAAAGAAGAGATGTTCAAGAGACAAATTGCCCAAATTTAGACCCAATTGCAGGCCCAAAGGGAAGCCATATTAAATAATGTCCAAGACATGCTAAGTCGGGTTGGTATAAATCAAACCCCAAATCCCACTCTCCAAAATCCACTCAAACTAGACCAAAATTTGACATCAGTTCAAGTTCATGCTTCTATTTCCTCCACCAAGCCAACATCTCCACCACTTCCCTCACCTAATATCCTTCAAACAAACACTCTCTCCTATGTAGCACCTACTAAACAACCATAAATCACCTCCATTCCTATGGATCCTTCCCAAGGGAGGGAAGCCATATGTAATCTTAGGCTTAGTGTTTTCCTAACCAAACTAGTAGCCATGGAAAAGTCAATAAAAAGTTTGAAAAAAAAAGAAAGGCATGGTTGATACAAGTTCATTAAGCCTCTTCCCTAATGCCTGGTTACAGCCAAATTTCAAGATGCCAAATTTGGATAGATTTGATGGTACTACTTGCCCCAAGGTCCATTTAAAGATGTACGTAGGGGCAATGCATCCTTTTGGTATAAACAATTAGCTCATTGCTTAACTCTTTCAACAAACCCTTACTAATCCCGCCTTAAAATGGTTTATTAACTTGGATGACACCTAAAAATAGACCTGGGAGGACATTTGTAATGCATTTGTCAAAATAGTACCATTACAATATTAAAGTGGACATTACAAGAAGGGATTTAGAAAGCATTGAGCAACTTTCGAATGAGACCATCTCTGCGTTCCTTACAAGGTGGAGGGCCAAAGCTGCTCTAATGTAAATAGGCCAACTGAGCAAGAACAAGTGGATATCCTTTTCAAGAATTTACTTCCAAACTATCAAGAACTCTTGTTAACACAATACCTACCCACTTTCAAAGCATTGATCGCAACTGCATCCAAGGTTGAAGATCACCTCTAAAGCAAATCAAAGATTATTGCCATTGAGGAAGAACATGAACCCAATATTGAAGAGTTTGACTCTATTTAAACTTGACTTGTCTAGAATCAATCCAAAACCTCATTGGCAATAAATACCTCTTTCACCCATCAACCTTTCAAGCCACCTAGTGAGTAAAAAAGGCAAGAAGGATACTAGTTAGAGTCTATGTCATTAAAGTCTGAGTCATTGTTTAAGTCAAAATCATCTTTTTGAGTTTGACTATCAGAGTCATTTTTTTTTAGTTTGACTATCAGAGTCATTTTTTCAAGTCTGTTTGTCAACATCATTTTTTTCAAGTTAATTTGTCAGAGTCATCTTCTTTGAGTTAATTTGTCATAGTCATCCTATTGAGTCTGTTGAAGTCATTCTTATTGTAATAAAGAAAGATGACATTATTTAATAAGGTTCCTTTCTTTATGCATTTCTTTTCATCCAATTTGAATGAAATAATGAATTTTTAGGCTAATAAGGAATCACATATGAAGGGTCAAGAATTCATGTAAGGCTATAACAAATGATCATTAAAGGTAGCCTTCACCAAAATTGCAATTCCTTGGAAAACATTCAGATTCCCCAAGTGGACATCCATGTCACTTTCTCTCTAAACTGACACCCTTTTTAAGTGTTTTGAAAAACACCAAAGCTCCCATCCTCGCTACAAATTGGGGGTAATCCTCAATCATCTTCACAAGCAAAGTAGAACAAATAGCTTTGCTAATTGAAAAGGGAAGGAAAACCAAAAATCTAACCTATGATCCAAACATAATCAGACTTTTCCAAGCAAGATGAAACAAATAGCCTTGCCAACAAAAAAAAAAAAAAAAAAAAAAGGAAAATTCAAAAAAAATTTTTTAAAAAAAAAAAGAGAGAAAAAATGAAAAAGAAAATAAAAAAAAAAGGAGAAACTCAGAAGTGCAGCTTAGAGCAAGTAATCAAAACCCATAAAAACAGCTTAGCTAAAGGATGGAATCAACTCAAAGCAACAATTCAAGATGGAGCTTTGTTTCATTCAAAATTGGATGCACTATCTAGTCCGTTAGTCCTATCTCATCTAGAGATAGTCATTTTGTTAGTCTTACCTTTCATAGAGTCATACCCTATTAAGTGTTTTCACCACTCTTGCTTAGAGTTTTTAGCCTTTTGTGTTTCATTCTACCATTACCACATCAGTTAGAGTCTAGTCTCACCTCGCTGTCTACGTGTCCAACTTGTTGAGTCAACTCACAAGGTGGCATCTTACTTATCTCCTCAAAAACATCTTTACCCTTAACTCCTTGATCAAGGCCTACTATCTCTTTAAGTAATCAACCATCCCATCCTTCCAAAGATTATGCATTTTGGATATATTATTATCAAATTATTTAGCAAAATATCAAGGCTTGGACTCATTAGCAGAACCAAGGCCCATCATCCAATCCCAAGTTTCTTGGCTAAACTGCCTTTGTTGGGAATGCTTGTAGACTTTTATAAGCTCAAGGTCTTTTTATCAAGTTGGCTCAACTAATGAATCCAAACCCCAAATATTGTATTGTGTCAACCATCTTTGGTCAAATCTTGCAACTTGAATTTTCAAGTGATAGTTCTTGACCTGATATGGAACCTAACACAACCTCACCTAACATCTCAAGAATAATCTATCCCTCTAAGGACCTACCTGACCTACCCTCCCAAAAACTAATCCTTAGCCAAGACCTTTCCCTACAAGGGATGATCCTCAATAGTAACTTTCTATGGGCAAACTGAGTCGAGCCACCCATGCTGACATTCCCACACCCCTCATCTTTCAGAGACATAACCTTCTCTAAATCCCACAACATCAAGGCCAAATAGATAGCTTTAATCCCAATCCTCCTGAACATCAAAGTCGAACAGATAGCTTTGATCCCAATCTCCCAACACCAAAGTCAAACAGATAGCTTTCATCTTAATTTTTCCAACACTAAAGCTGAACAGATAGCTTTGATTTTAATTTTTCCCAAACATCATTGCCAAGCAGATAGCTTTGATCCCAAACCTCCCAAGCACCAAAGCCAAACAAATAGCTATGATCCTAGTTTTCTTACAACATCAAGGCCAAATAGATAGCTTTGATCCCATTCCTCCAAACACCAAAGCCGGACAGATAGCTTTGATCCCAATTTTTTCCAACATTAAAGCTGAACAGATAGCTTTGATCCTAATTTTTCCAAACATCAATACTAAATAGATAGCTTTGATCCTAATCCTTCCAAACAGATAGCTTTGATCCCAATCCTACCAAGCACCAAAGCCAAAAAGATAGCTTTGATCCTAATTTTCCCAAGCACTTAAGTCAAATAGATAGCTTTGATCCCAATTTTCCCTAGCTTTGATCCTAATCCTTCCAAGCAACAAAGCATCCCAATCCTTCAAAGCATCAAAGCTGAACATATAGCTTTGATCCCAATCCTTTCGAACATCAAAGTCAAATAGATAACTTTGATCATAGCCTCCCTAATAGTAAGGCCAAACATCTCGCCTTGCTAAGTCAGTTTGAATTCCCGAATCTCCCCCTTGTAGGTGGACCAAATCTCTAAATCTTAAAGTCTAGACCAGATAGATAGCCTTGATTGCAATCTACCAAAATCATTCTCACATCCAATGTTGCAGGTCAAACTGATAGCCATTGACAAATCCTTATTTATTATAGGGAGCCCTCCCAAAAGGTTAATATTCTTATACCATGTCTACCCATCACAAGGTTCAATTTGCATAAAGCATCAATGCCTTCACACATGACAAATATTAGCAGATATCATAAGCCCAAAATCTAACATGGCACAAGCCCATAGTCTGACATGGCATTGCCCAGAATCTAATATGGCACAAGAACACATAAGCTAAAAATCTGACATGGCATAGGCATAAGCCCAAAGTTTCGACATGGCATCTCTTTTTAGGGTTCACTATCATCAGAATCACCTTTTGCTCAAAGCTAATTCATATGAAGGGGACAACTGTGAACCCTCAAATTTGCACCCTTAGGATCTGGTTGCAGTTTGACACTTACTAAGATCAGTGCACTACGTAGAGCTTGTACGGCGGTCCTGCTAGCTAGTTTGTGGGTAGGGGTCAAGGAGGCAACACCCTGTTGAAAAATAATTTTTTGAATCTTTCATCTTTAGACAACCAGCACTCCATTATGAACCTATAAAATCAAACTGGGCCCAAATCAGATCAGAACGGATGAAAATGGGCTAAAAAATGCAGCCTGCAAGCCAACTGCAGCAACTCGCAGTTGGTTATGGTAATCGTAGCCACCACTGCAGTTGCTACAGATGTCCTTGCGGTAGTTAATTGGCTACCACAGTGGGCGCTGTGGTTGCTACAAAGTGCCTTGCAGTTACTGCAGCCTCTGACGAGTTACTGCAGCACGCTTTTCCTACTTCCCACACCAAAAATTCATCCTTTTAAGCCCCCAAACTCCCCCTATAAATAGCTTACACCTCCTAACAACTTCCACGAAATAATGACATGCTTCTATACTCTCGCTAAAGCTTTATAAGCCTTATTCCTAAGCTTTCCAATCATCAAAACCCTCTTTCTAAACCTCCAAATCTATAAAATCCCATTCTAAAACATCCTCCATCACATCAAACCTTATTCATAAGTTTCTTAATCACCTTGAGCTTATTCATAAATTTCCTAATCATCTCAAAACTCTATTCATAAGTTTCCTAATCACCTAAAACCCTATCTCTAAGGGTCCTAATCAATAAAGGGTGCAACTTAAGTTATTTCTTTCAAAGGGAATTCGTGGTAATCAAACAAAGGTGCGATCCAAGTCTCACCAAGAAGAGTTCATGCTATTCAAGAGTTCTTCTTCCAAAAGGAGTTCTCATGCAATCCCTAAGCCAAGGTCGAACTTAGATCCACTACCAAGCTCGTTCTCTATGTTCCTCACTGCCAAAAGCCAATGGTAAAAGTTTTTTCCTTTTCCCTTTCTTTTTTCAATTTCAATTTCAAGATCTAAATCTAAAAAGGTATAATTTTTGCTAATTAAAATTTGACTTAATTAACAAATCCCTTAAGCCCTTTAAAATCAATCAAAACATGATAACAAAGGCAATGACTTAAAAACCCCTCCTTCACAAGAAGGAAGAACTGCATGGGGTTTGATTCCCATTCAAAAGGATACACAAGCTTGCCATCTCTAAGGCATTCAACTTTGCTAACATTAATAACTTCTTCTCTCTATCACCTTCTTGATATAGTCTAGGATTGAAATTGCTTTTCTTAAATAAAATTTGAAACTTTAGTTCTTTTTATTATTTTTTATTTGTTTAGATTATATTTAGGGAATGTGTTCTTGTCTTAGAACCTATAAGGGCTAGAGGAAAGATCCCTTGATTTTAATATTTTAACTTGTAATAACTTTAAGTAGTTTTTTCTTTATTTTTCACATTTTATAATTGTCATTATCTCATATTCGCCATGTATTGCACAAATAATATTTGTTTCATACATCATATTATATCTGTTCATGCATACCTATAAACTTCTTTCTAAAAACTATTTTGTACTTAAGCCAAACTAATTTTTTTATATTATTTTAACCAAAACCTTGTCCCTAAGCCCTCTTTGGTCATTTGAGGACTAGTGCTTTTCCTTGGGATAAATAGTATAATTTTAGAGTCAATCAAATTGGGTTTTTCCTTTAATTTTCCAACTAAAATAAACAAAATTAAAGTGGCGACTCCTTTTGCAACTTACAACTTATAAAATACAATTTTTTGAATTCATAGCGAGTTCCAAGCATGATGTTTCTCCCAAATGGGCATTTTTTATTTCCCCTTTAGCAAATCGGGATGGGTGCTTGGGTGAGCCTCACAATTGGATGAATGTTTATTAGACCCATTTGGGTGAGTGAAATTTTAAATTGTTTGAAATTTCACTCACTATGTTGCTTCCATTTAATTTGTGCCCAATATTCCTTCATATGTTGAGTGTCTATTTTGCATATTAAAACATATTTGATAGTTGGATTTCAAATATTTTTAAGTTTTCTCAAAATCTCATATTTATCCTCTGAGCATGATGACTTTGCTAGAATTGCAACAAGGACTACTAACTGGCGACCACAACAGCTCTATCACGGTCAAGATTTTCAAAGGCCAACTTGTTCATTTGTCAACGTCGAGAAACAGAGAGAATTGTGACCTCAATTGCTATTATGACCAAGGGTGCAATCATGGATTCACGACCGTGAATAGGGAGTCACAACCGTGACTTTTCTATAGAAATCTATAACTGCAATGGATAGTTAAGGAACCAATAAGAAAATGCCATGTGTTAAATAGTTGTTGAGATTTATGAGGATCACGGTCGTAAAAATGCCATCTTGACCATGAAAATTGTGTCGCGACCGCAAAAAAGGCTTAGTGACCATGACAGTGCTCTGATAGAACATTTAATGCAAAATTTGATGGCTTTTATGAAGATTTCCTTCCATTACTCTTTGTAATGGGAATTTAGAGGGAAGAAGATATAAATTACTCTTTCAAAGACCGTCAAAAACATCCAACAACCTTAATTTAAGCTAAACTCTTGCAAATTTAATTCTAAAGCCTTAATCTTTCAATTGTAATCATTTGGTTGTTGTAAGAGCATTGATTGCTCAAGTAGGTTGAGTGTTGGCCTTCAAAACACATTGTATGGGGTTGAGAGTGAGCCAATAGAAAACTCTTGTATATGTTTAAGTGTGAGCCTAAGGGAAATAGTTGTAAGGGTCATGTGTTAGCCATTAAAATAGATTGTGTGAGGCCTCACTTGAGCACCAGCCCAGTCCGCTATAGGGAACTGGGATACCCATTCAGGTTTAGACTCACGATGGAACTCTCAGGTTCGGATTGGTTGATTTTGAAAATGATTTTAAGAGTCACCACCTTAATTTTATTTAGTTGGAAAAATATTAAGGAAAAAATCCAAATTGACTCAAATTCATTAATTTTTATTTAATTTGCCCAAAGATAAAAATCACTAGTTTTCAAACTACGTTGAGTTTGGAGACTAGGTTTTTGCTTTTAAATAATCTAAATTTGGCTTTTAAGTTCAATTTGACTTAAAAATTTGATTTCATGAATGACATTTATTACAGATAAAAAATGCATGAATATGACATAACATGAATGCATGAAAATTAATGAGACAATAAATATTCACAAATCAAGGAGAGTGTTCCCTCTAATCCATAAAGATTTAGGGGAACCACATAATCACTCCTTAATTCTAATTAAGATAATTACATTGATAAAGAATGGGATGCCTTCTCTAGCCCTTATGGGATTTTAGGAAGACTACATGTTCCCTTACAAATACCATAAAAAGGATGATTGATTACATTTAAGAAAAAAAAATGGAAAATAAATTTAATTCAAAAAATTGGATTTGAAGTTTGGATTCAAATTCTAAACGTGCCTACATACCCCATTGAATGGGAATCAAAACCCACGTTGTTTATTCCACAATTAAGTGGAGGGGTTTATAAATTGATTAAAATGATTTTTTGATTTGGGGATAGAATTTATGGAAAATACCTTGGATTTTGATGGACAAGATAGAAAAAGTGTTCTGTCGGACCGAAATTCCATTTTATCTGACTGGACGATTGGATTGATTAATGATTAAAAAAAAGATTGGTGTGAGAATTAATTAATTAAAATGGTTAATTAATTAATTAAAATGGTGAATGAATAAAAAAGGATTTTTGATTTTATTTTAAAAAAGAGTAATTAATTAATTAAAAAGATTAATTAATTAATTAACTTGTGAGTGATTAAAAAAAGATTTCTTTTAGTTAATTAAAATGATTAATTAACTTGGTTTGGGTGAGGAAATTAATTAATTAAAATGATTAATTAATTAATTAAAGAGTGGATGGAGAGAGAAGAAGAAGAAAAGTTGATAGATAGCAATCAATATCAACTTTAGAGTGATTTGAAATGAAAGAGTTTAGGTAATGAAAATGTGAAAAGACCACAGGGGGTAGGGCTAGAAAGGGCTGAAAAATCAGGTTGGGGGTTAGTTTGGGGATCGCAGGCATGGCAATGGGGCCACTCTGCCAGAAGCATCAACGGTGCCACCAGCAAGTAGGGTGGTGAGCCTCCTAGAGGGGCATCAATGCCACCCAGCACCTCTGTGGCATACAGGGTCAAATTTTCTTTTCCATTTGGCCAGGTTTTGGAACTTCTAAATAAGTTTTCAAGAGTTACAGAGCTCAAAAAAATAGTTGGTCAGTATCGATGGGCTCCAAATTAATTTTAGAATATTTGAGCAGTTAGTATGAGGAAGAATCCGGTCGATTTTGAAAAAATATTGTCTAATACAAAAGGTCCAGTCAGGGTAGGAAAGGCATCATATTATGCCAAAAAAAAATCTTAATCAGTACTAGTGAGTTCATAATTCATTTTAGAGGTGTTGAAATGAGGGTTCACATATTGTAAAGTTTGGAGTAAGCTTGAAACTCCATTATAATTACCTAGTAGTAGTAGAATACCCAATTGAGATTGGGGAGTGGATGTAAGGTTTGTTAACACCTGAACTGTAATAAAATCGCTTGTTTTGTCACATCCCAACTTTAGAGATATGACGGTCCTAGAACATAGGGAGACATAAGGTCAACCATGCCTATAGAACCCACTCATGCATATAATAACATTACCTAGGATTGTATTGAACCTCATGCATTAACTTGATAAAACCTTTTATAAAGGAAAATCTTAAGTTGTGAAAGCATAGTTAAATATACTTAAAACATAATCCTGAAATAAATGAACATTTTTAAGACTCTAAACTAGATCATCAAACATATAATTCCAAAGTAAGACTCCCAAAATAAATCATCAATCATATAGTTCCAAAATAAAACTTCTAAAATAAGAACTCTTAGAGCATCTGGAGACATATCATAACATATCATAGAAATAAACTTTGACAAGGGAATTTCCTAAGCAGAGTAGGTTAGTTGAGCAATCACTTTACCTCCTCATAATGCTCATCTAAAACCACACAAGGAAAAGGGGTGAAATTGATGATGTCAATGAGTAAACAATAAGGCTTATACAATAACACATATCCCTTAGAAATGGCTCATAGCTCATAACTCATAGTTCATGATTTAAAAACTCATGATTCATAGTTCATGGTTGATAGTTTGCAATTTATAAAGGTTTGCCAAAATCACACTTATAACACATAACACATAGAGTGAAGGCTATTGCGATAATCACTCGAACACATAGAGTGAGGGCTATTGCCATAATCACTCGAACACATGAGTGAAGGCTATTGCCATAATCACTTGAAAACATAGAGTGAAGGCTATTGCCATAATCACTCAAACACATAGAGAAGTATGAAACTGATTAGGCTCTACAGCTAGAACCGCTTCTTCTAGCTGAGGTGGATGCACTACCCCTATCTATTAGGTTAAGACCATGTGCATAGGTTCTGATGATTTTCCACATCGGCACGAGGATTTCTGCATAAAAGGGTTTAGAAGTACCATAGCTAGAGCTAATGGAAATCACATATAACAATTGCTTTGAAGAATGCAATCACATATAACATAATAACAATAATGGTTTAGCTTATTGACCGAAAGATAATTAATAGTGTAGTCCCAAAAAGAATATAAGTTGGGATAATAATCATAAAGGTTGTTTATTATCATTGGATAATCAAAATAGTTTTAGATCAATTGTCCTTTGGCAACCCAAGCTTAACAAAGAAATCATATAATTGCATTTGAAAATATAAAAGAACTTGGGTTTTAAGAATTTCAAAGGTTCACATATCATGATAGCTTGTACTTTTAAAAATAACATAATGTTTACTCAATTTGCGGTTCTTTTGCTTCTACTACTTGTAGCCCTTTGAACTTTTACTATTCCTCAAGCTCTAATATAATATTTAATTCATACTTAGTATTTACTTAATCACCATGCTATCCTATCCCATACTACCCCATGCACATATACATTAACATACACTCCGAGTTGCACTTGGAAGTGCACTCATCACTTGCATATAACATATTGACTTTTACAGTCTTGCATGTTTTGCCTTTATAGGCCCACATGAAAAACACATAACAACTAATATCAAGAATTTTCTAAAGTCAAACATAATATATAATGACCAATCCAATCTAACATTCAACTTAATACACTTAACACTTTCCATATATGTCAACTTAACAATTCACCTGTCAAGTGTCATGCTTATCTCTTATGGCTAATTTATTCAATCAACCTCATCATCCATTTAAGATCATTAACTCATTATAAAAATTATTTCCTATATCAATTAATCATGTAAACATATTAACCACATCATAGAAATAGGGTTAGGAAACCCTAAGTATACCTAATTGCCTCTATACTTATCTAGAGTTATTCTTTCAACCAACATACAATTTAATCATTTATCATTCATGTATACATGTCAACAATCATTAAAACATATCACATAAAAATTATAGATATTGAGATTGAATTCCCAATGTGGGCCTAATTACACATTCAAGGACAAACATGATTCTTCTCACTTTTCGCACTTTTCATTCATTATAGTAATATGCAAAAACATAGTTTGCATCAAGATTTTTCATGTAATCAAAATAATAATCATTTTAGAACACTAATTTTCACCAATTGGAACCTATATATGTACATGCATGAAAATTTTCCAACTTTAGGTTTTACGATGAAAACCATGCATCTTTCTTGTTTTTGGTACTTTTCAATCATTACAGTGATATGTAAACACATGATTTAAACCATTAATTTTCATCCAAACATAACGAAAATTAGTTTAGACTTTAAATGTACATAAATTGGTAGCCATAGGTAATCCATATGCATGAACATTCTAATTTTAGGGTTTATAGTGAAAATCATGAGTTTTCATGCTTTTTGGTGTTTTCCGATCATTACAGTAATTTACAAAAATATGATTTAATTTGATATTTTTCATCTAAACACATCAAAAATCAATTTATAACACAAACAGATGCAAATCTCCCCTTGTAGAGTTTATGCATAAAATTCTAACTTCGAGTTTTAGGGTTCACCATTAAAGGATTCACATAAAGATGTTTGCATTTTCGGTAGAAAAATCAATTTCACTCTCAAGAATTCACATAGGCTGAATTTAATCCAAAAAATAAGTAAATATTCAGTTCAAAAATAATTTTTTCATGATTAGTTTCATAAAAACCAAATAGCAAATTGAAAAGAAAGGAAAAACTTATGAAACGATCGCAAAATGGCAAGGTTTGAAGGTATTTTGTGAATTTCGGTTGAGAGATTATTTTTGAGAGAATTTTTTGCTGGAAATATGTGAGAAAATAGAATGGTGGCTGTCTAAACTAGCGCTGGCTGAATTCTCTTTTAAATATTTAGGGTTTTAGGCAATTTCCAAGATTACCCTTAATGAGCTAGGTGAGGAGTGTTTTGGTGTAGTGGGCTTTTAGAAATTTGGGCTTTTTATTTATTTTATAGGCTGATTATAGGTAGGTAAAAATAAAATATTTTTCTTATTAGATTTATTAAAATTTCCCCCAAAATATTTATTTAAAAATATTTTAAAAATGCTCTATGCATGAAAATTCAATTTATGTGAAGTAAATATTTTTATGCTTATGCACTTCATATAAATCATTTATTTCACATTAATAATTCATATTATACACATTAGAACTAATCTAATATGCCACATACTCATCAATCACATCACATATGAAATTTTCATAAAAGCACATATTTTGCCATAATAACTATAAATTCAAGTAATTGGTCATGAAAACCCCTAGGGTAGGTGTGGCTTGTTATAGTGCCTATTCTCTTTCCCTATCTCCTTTTATCTAAATTTTAATTTCCCATCAATTTAACCTCCTCTTCTTGGTGAATAAGGGCAAACACTTGTACATCAAGATTCCGAAGTTAGTTTGCAAAGATTTCGATTTCAGTAAGCCTGTAATATTTTTCTAGTAATTAATTTCAGCATTTAAATGCCTAGGAAAATTAGTAATTTATCTATGCTTACTTATTTTAGTGTTAATTTGATAATTAAAAAATTGTTATGAAAGTGTTTAATATGAAATTAAATCATTTGCAATTAATCAAATTGATTATTAGTAATTTATATGAATTTCTTAGTAATAATATGAATTTTAATTATGTGATTAAAAATAAATTGAAAAATATATGAATTATGATTAATGTGAATTTTGTTTTTATTATTAGTTAAATTGAGACTACTAGTAATTTTATGATTTAATCGAAAATAATTTTATAAAAGTAAAGTAATTAAATATTATTAGAATTAAATTGGTTTATGAATAAATTATTATGAATGGAATTAATATATTATTTTAAAATCTCATATAGCTAGTTAAGTAATGATTTTCATGAATTCAATTATATGATCTTTATATTACTTTAGATTGAGTATTGAAAGTGACTAATATTATTAAATAATTTTAAATTATAAATGTTTCCTTTATGTAAGAAAGTTAATAAATTCAAGTAAATTGATTAAAAGAATGATATTGATTATAAATAATTTATTAGCTAAATTGATTATGTTGTGAGAAATGTTTATAATTATATTAATAATCTTCTTATATATATATATATATATATATATATATATATATATATATATATATATATATATATATATATATATATATATATATATATATATATATATATATATATATATTATTAAATAATTTTAAATTATAAATGTTTCCTTTATGTAAGAAAGTTAATAAATTCAAGTAAATTGATTAAAAGAATGATATTGATTATAAATAATTTATTAGCTAAATTGATTATGTTGTGAGAAATGTTTATAATTATATTAATAATCTTCTTATATATATATATATATATATATATATATATATATATATATATATATATATATATATGGAGGCCATACATTCAACTATGCCTTGTCTTAAACACTTAGACTTCCATAAGCCATTAAATAAGACAATGCCTTTTAGGTTCCGTTCAAAGGATCATTAGTCAAAAGATAACAATTCATAGAGGATCCACTAAATGTGGCAACTATGAAATCAATTATAATCTCAGATGAACATTTATTGATACCTTAAAAGATTTTAGAAGAGAAACAAGAATTTTAGAAACTCATAGTTTTTATTTCACACTGGGCAGGAGCTAAAGGGTTCTTTGCTTTCTTAGTTATAAACTGACACCTTATATAAGAGTTAAAGCTTACAAAATATAGAATACAATTATTAAAGTTACAATCCATTAAGTTTATTTTTCAGCTCATACTAACACACTTTTACTAAAGTAAACAACTCACACATATTCTCGTGAGGCCTTGCCTGAGCACCAGTCTGATCCATTAGAGAGAATTGGGATGCTCATTGGGATTTAGACTCACTATGGAACCCTTAAGTTCGGATTGTTTGTTTTGAAAATGATTTTAGGAGTCGCCACCCTAATTTATTTTTTAATGGAAAAATTAAGGAAAAACCCAATTCATTACTCAAATTTATTAATTTTGCAATTAATTTACCCAAGAATAAAATCATTAGCCTCAAACCATGTTGAGTTCGGGGATTAGGTTTTTGATTTTAAATAATCCAATTTTGGCTCTTGAGTTTAATATGACTTTGAAATATTAATTTCATGGATGATATTTATAAGATGATAATTATAAATAAAATGCATGAATATGGCATAATATGGATGCATGGAAAAATTGGAAAGCAAATAAAGTAAATCATTCACAAATTAGGGAGAATGTTTCCTCTAGTCCTTATGGATTCTAGAGGGACCATATAATCACTCTGTAATTCCAAATTAAACTAATTACATAAATTAATTAAAAGGGGAATAGGGATTGATTGGGATTTAGATTTGAGGTTTGGATTTAAAATCCAAATGTGCCTATGTATCTCATTGAATAGGGATCAAAACCCACGTAGTTCGTTCTACGATTAAGTGGAGGGGTTTAGGGATTAATCAGATTGATTTTATTTGGATTTGAGAGGAAAGGATTGATACCTTTGCCTCTAGAGGGTGAAGAGTTTTATCAAACTGAAAATTTGTTTTATTAAGACTGGGTGATTGGATTGATTAAGAGATTAATTAATTAATTAAAATGATTAATTAACTAACTAATGTAATAAAATGGATGAATGAGTTAATTAATTAAAATGATTGATTAATCAATTTGGATGAATGATGGATTTAAAAAAAAGGATTAACTTAATATTAAAAAAGAAAAATTAATTAATTAAATAGATTAATTAATTAATTAATTGAGTGATTAATTTTAAAAAAAGAGTTTTAATTAAGTAAAAAGATTAATTAACTTGGTTGGGGTGAGATAATTAATTAATTAATTAGAGAGCGGTTGGAGGAAGGAAAAGAGAGAAATTAGAGGATAGCTATCAACTCTAACTCAAGGGGTGTCGTAAAATGAAGAAATGGAGGGGCTATTTATAGAAGAAGGAGGTGAGGGTCATTTAGGAAGTGAAAATGTAAAAAGACGTAAAGGGTATTACTAGAAAAATGTTGAAAAATCAAATTAGGTGCATTTTAGGAATTGTAGGGAGAGTGGTGGGGACCACGCTATTAGTATGGTGGGCAGCATGCCACTTGGCGGGGCTATAGTGTTGCCCAAAGGCTTGCTGGCATCGTCGATAGCTTAGGTGGACGTGCCTACTAAAATTTTTGTTCTGGCGTTTGGGTTAGTTTTTGAAACTTACAAATCAGTTTTTGGAAGTTTCAAAGTTCAAAAATTTTATCAGTTAGTATCGTTAGGTTTGAAATTAATTTTAGAATAGCTAAATAGTCAGTCTGAGATAAAATCTGATTAGTTTCAAGAAAATACTATTTGGTATAAAAGACCTTATCAGGGTAGGAAAAGTGTCAGTGTCTAAAAATTAAGTATGCTCATACTAATATGATTGAAAGTCCATTTTTTTACTCTAGGGGCACTGCTCCCTTGACCCTTGCCTGCTAATTGGCTAGCAAGAACGTCATACTAGCTCTACATATTGCACGAATCTTAGCTGGTTTCAAGCTGCAACCAGATGATAAGAGTGCAAAATTGAGAGTTTATAATTGCCCCCTCATCATAATTGTCTTATCTATAAGGCAATTCTGATAATAATGAACCCAAAAGAAGGGGTGGTACAAGGAACTAAAGTGATGTCTAGGTTGGTGCATAGACATGTTTGGGTGAGAGACATGATTGAAAAAGGAAGATGGTAAAAAAAACCACAGGGATGTTTAAGAAATTGTTCTTAAACATTTATGCATGAAAAATGTAGCTGATAAATGGAAGTGAGAAAATAGACTAAAGGGATATCTAGGTTGGTAGCTAGATATTTTGGATGAATTGATGGATTTGGGTAAAAGGTGTGGAAAGTGGAACCATATAGATGTCTAGGTGATCGTTTTATGGATAGTAGAACCATAAAGAAATTTAGGTGACTGTTTCTAGATATTCATGGGTGAAATTGATAGATTTGGATAAAAGAGATATAAAAAGGAACCATATGGATGTCTAGGTGATCATTTCTAGACATTTACAGGTGGAGTTTGATGGATCTTGATAAAGGAGACAGAAAAAAGAACCACATAGATGTCTAGGTGACCGTTTCAAGACACTTATAGGTGGAATAAGATTTTGGACAAGATAATTAGTGAAAGGAGAGTTTTGACCTATAGTGAGTCAATTTAAAAGATTTTAACAAGATTTTGATAAAGGGAGAACCTTAGCCTATGACGAGTCAGCTCAAGAGATTCTAAACAGATTTCAATAGGAGGAGAGCCTCGACTTATGGCGAGTCAATTCAAGAGATTTTGAAAAGATTTTGATAGGAGGAGAGCCTTAGCCTATGGCAAGTCAGCTCACTATATTCTAAAAAGATTTTGGATAAGGGAGAGCCTCGCCTCAACTTATAGCGAGTCAACTTAAGAGATTCTGAAAAGATTTTGATAAGAGGAGAGTTTCAATTTATGGCGAATTAGCTTAAGAGATTCTAAAAAGATTTTGATAGAAAGAGAAACTCGGCCAATGGTGTGTTGGCTCAAGAGATTCTTGTAACAACCCACAATTACCTTAGGAGTTTTCATGACAAATTGCTTGAATTTAGAGTTGTTGTAACAAAATATGTGATTTTATGGAAATTTATATGCGATGTGATTTATGAATATGTGGTATGTTAAATTAATTTTAATATGCCTAATATTAATTATTTTTATAAAATAAATAATTTATAAGAAGTGCATTAGCATAAAATAATTAATTTTACATAAAATGAATTTTCATGCAAAAAGGCAATTTTTAAGCATAAAATAATTTTATAAGTATTTTTAAAATAATTTTAAATAAATATTTTGGGGGAATTTTTAATGAAAATAACAAGAAAAGTATTTTATTTTGAATTACCTATAATTAGCCTCAAAATTAAATAAAAATCCCAAATATCCAAAAGCCCACTACACCAAAACACTCATAACCTAGCTCATTAACAATAATCTTGGAAATTATCCAAAACTCTAAATATATAAGTTGAAATTTGGCTAGCCCTTGCTTCTAGTAGCCACCATTATATTATTTCATTATTTTGGCAAAGAAAATCTCTCACAATTATTCTCTCTATTGAAATTCACAAAATACATTCAAACCTTGCGATTTATTGACCGTATTCATAAGTTTTTCTCTCCTTTCAATTTATTATTGATTTCTTTGAAACTAATTATGAGAAAATTATTTTGAACTAAGAATTTAATGATTTCTACTTATTTAGTTCAATTTAGGTGAATTTTTGAAAGAGAAACTAATTTCCTTACTGAAAACACTAACTTCTCTATGCAAATCTTTCAAAGGTGAATCCTACAACTCAAAATTTGAAATTTTCATGCATAAACTCATCAAAGGGGGTTGATTTTTACATGTTTGTGTTCTAAATGGATTTTTGATGTGTTTAGATGAAAAATATCGAATTAAATCATATTTTTGTATATTACTATAATGACCGAGAAGTTTCAAAAAATAAGAAAATTCATGGTTTTCATCCTATAACTTAAAAGTTAGAAAATTTCATGTGTACATATAAGTATGGCTGCCAATTTTTGCATATTGGAATTCTAAACTAATATTTGTTATGATTTAATGAAAAATAATGGTTTAAATAACGTGTTTACATATTACTGTAATAACTAGAAAGTATTGGAAACAAAAAAACTTATGGTTTTTCATTCTAAAACCTAAAGTTAGAAAATTTCATGCATGTGGACATCTATGGCTTCCAATTCATAGGGATTCATGTTTTAAAATGATTTTTGTTTTGATTACATGAAAAATCTTGGTTCAAACCATGTTTTTGCATATTATTGTAATAAATGGAAAATGCGAAAAGTGAGAAAAATCATGTTTGTTCTTGATTATGCAATTCGGCCTACATTGGGAATTCAATCCCAATGTCTATAATTTTTATGTGATGTGTTTTGATGATTAATGACATGTATATATGAATGATAAATGATAAAAGTGCATGTTGATTGAAGGAATGATTCTAGACAAGCCTAGAGGCAATTTGGTATACTTAGGGTATCTTAATCCTATGTTGTGATTAATATGTGAATGTGATTAAGTAGTATGAAAATAGGTTTTATGATGAGTTAATAATAAATTAATGATCTTGAATTGATGAAGGGATTGATTGTATGAATTGATCATAAGAGATAGGCATGACACTTGATGGGCTATCGTTAAGTTGATATATATGGAAGTGTTAAGTATATTGATTTTGAAATCATGACATATTTTGTTTGACTTTAGAAAACTCATAGTATGAGTTATAAGGTGATTTCATATGAGCCTATAAAGGCTAAGTGTGCAAGACTTTTAAAATCAACATGTTATGTGCAAGTAATGATTGCACTTCTATGTGTAACTCTAAGTGTGTGTGAATGTTATATGTGCATGGGGTAGTTATGAGATAGGATAACATGATGACTAAATAAATTCTAAGTAGTGAATTAATTATTATGTTAGAATTTAAGGGCTATTAGAGGTTTAAAGGCTATGAGTGCTAGGAGTAAAGGAACCATTAAGTGAGTAAACATTATATTATTGTTACAAGTTCAAGCTATCATAATATGTGAACCCCTGATATTCTTGAAACCCAAGTTCTTTTCTATTTTAAAATGAAACTCTATGATTTTTTTTATTAAGCTTGGGTTGCCAAAGGACAATTGGTCTAAAAACCATTTTTGATTAACCAATGATAATACCTTTGTGATTATTGCCCTAACTTATGTTCTTTCTAGAACTACACTATTCTTGTATCTTTTGTTCAAAAAGTTAAACTGCTATTACTATTGTGATACATGTCATTGTTGCCTTAAGTGCTATAGTTATATGGGAATACCATTAGCTCTAGCTATGGTACCTCTAACCATTTATGCAAAAAATCCTTGTACCGATATGGGTAATCATCAGAACTTGTACACACAGTCTTAACTTGATGGATAGGGTAATGTATCCACCTCAGCTAGAAGGGGCAATTTTAGCCATGGGGCCTGATCAACTTCATGTTTCTCTATGTGATAGGAGTTGGAATTTGGTTTGATGCCACCTCTTTTCTCTGTGTTGGAGTGATTATGGAAACAACCTTCACTCTATGTGTTCTGTGTTATAAGTGTGATTTCTACAAACTTGCTAAAATGAAAACCTTGCTAAATTGCAAACTTTGATTCATGAATTGTAAATCATGAACTATGTGTTATAAGTTATAGGTTTCCTTTCTAAAGGAATGTATGTTATTGTATATGCTATATTGTTTACTCATTGAGATCATCTATCTCACCCTTTTTCCCTTGTATGGTTCTAGGTGAGTAATATGAAGAGGCAAGGTGATGGCTCAAGCATTCTATTTCGCTTAGGAAATTCTATGTCAAAGTAATAATAATACCATACTATGATGATTCCTTAGATGTTTCGGGAGTTATTATGGGAACTTTATGTTAGAATATTATGAGTGGGTTCTATGGGCATAGGTGACTTTATATCTTCCTATATTTTAGGATCGTCATGTCTGTGAAATTGGGGTGTGACAATGTTGGTATCAGAGTTATAGGTTTTAAAAGTTTGGTTTATACTTGTCTATTTATTGGGTTAATTAAGTATGATCCTAGAGTATAGGAATTTTCCTATCATGTCACTTATAGTCTATTGCTAGTATAGTTCGTGAAATCCTAATAACTTATAGTACTCTTTGTTATTGTTTGTCTATGCGCCATATGATTTTCTCTTCAAATGACCATGAAGATCACCCCTGCCAGAGGGCCTAGGCCTAGAGCACCCCGTGTGACCTGCAAGAGGACTTGGCTATAAATGTTTAAGAGAATTGTGCCTGTGATTCTCCATAAGAGAGAGTTATTTTCTTATGAATTGCATTGAAGTATTTTTTTTAACTTCCACAACTTTAGGTTTTTCCTTTACAAAAAGGTTTTATTAAGTTTATGCATGAGGTTCAGTATGATCCCAGGCTATGCTTTTATATGTATGAGTGGGTTCTATAGGCGTGGGTGACTTTATGTCTCCCCATATTCTAGGACCATCATATTTCTGAAATTGGGATGTGACAATGTTGGTATCAGAGCTATAGTTTCTAAAAGTCTGGTTTATACTTTTTATTTATTAGGTTAATTATGTATGATCCTGAAGTATAGGAATTTTCCTGTCATGTCACTTGTAGTCTATCAGTAGTATAGTTCTGCAAAATCCTAATAAGTTATAGTATTATCTATATGCCTTATGATTTTCTCTTCAGATGACCATGAAGATCACCCCTACTAGAGGGCCTAGGCCTAGGGCACCTCGTGTGACCTACAAGAGGACTTGGCTAGAAATGTTCAAGAGAGTTGTGCCTGTGATTCTCCCCAAGAGAGAGGAGACCCCTGAGGATAAGGACCCCAAGGAGTGCTTGGACTATGATTGGGTTCATAACAAGATTTAGAAGCTAGAAGAGGACTGCTCAAACTTAGCAAAGGAAAATCAAAGTCTGAGGTCTCTAGTGCAAACCTAGAGAAAGGATATTGAACATATTAAGGTAGGGATTACTGAGCATAAGGGAGGCTACTCACCATCGAGATTTTTATCTTCGACTAGTTGCAGGCAAGATAAGGATTTCCTTTATTACCGATGTGGCAATTGTAGTCATGTTGCTCTTGAGTGCTTTCTCATTGACTTTTTGGCTACTCGACCTAGGAAGTTAACCGACGATTTCCTTGATAAAGGACCCAAGTGGACTAGAGTGAGCAGTTGGTAACGATTGGCCTAGTGACATAAAACTTATACGATATGGTTGATATTTTTTGGCTACTTAGCCACTTAGTTTGGATTTGATTTTCTTCTATTACCTATGCATGGTTGACTTTTATAAAATAGGAAAATTTTCTTTTCATACTATAAGATATATGCTACATGATTATGATATGTGATATATATATATGACATGTGCTTTGTGATGTGATATGATAAATACTTATGATAAATGCATGCTAATTATGATAATACAATACTAGGTTTAAATAGGTTAGAAGGAGTTAGTACTAAATTCCTTTATCGTGATAAGTAGAATGCCTCCCAGAAAGAAGGTTCGCACAACTGCCCAGCCACTTAGGGCAAATGATGATGCCATATAGGACATTACATCGAATGCTGCCTCTGCACCTGTATGGTCAAGAGAAAGATCCAATTTGGGGGTACCAACCATGGGCTCTAGTGAGCAAGCATCTTCACAAGAGGTGTAAACTATGTGCGAGGAAATGAGAGACTTGCACAAATAATTAGACGAGCTGTGAGGTCAAAGGTAAGAAGTGCCGCCAACACAAGAAAGGAATGGAGTTCCGCCTCTTGTGGTAGTTGCACTTGCAAAGAGAGAAAGGAAGCGGCTACCTGACGTAGGGATGGCTATTTCAGAGTTTAAAAAGCTACAGCCACCTATCTTCTATGGTGAGGAGGGTGATGACCCACATGAATTCTTAGATGAGATGGACAACCTAGTCCATCGATTGTCTTGCTCAGATGCCTAAGTAATCGAGTTGGTAGGACTCCAACTAAAGAAGGAAGCTTGGAATTGGTACGAGAGAAACACCGAGGAGCGACTTTATAGAGTAGACCCACCTACGTGGGTAGAGTTTAAGCAAAAAGTAATGGATCAGTTCTTGCCTGAAGGAGAGAGGCAAAATAGGGTGTTGCAGTTTGAGGAACTGAACTAGAAAACCGGGAATGTCAGTATCGAATTATGCTAAAGAGTTTAATCGACTGAGCAGATTTACTATTAACATTGTTCCTACAGAGGCAAGTCATATCAACTAGTTCTTAAGAGGACTAATCGCACCTCTGTTCAACTCATTAGTAGCAATAGAATTTCCAACCTTGGCTAAGCTCATAGATAAAGCCAAGATAATGGAAAAGAAATATAAGGCAGAGAGAGCTGAATGAGCTGAACGAGAGCAGAAAGGAAAGAGTAAGAATAAAGTCATGGAGGATAGCATAGAGGAAGAGGAGGCTCAAGGAAGGAATCTTCAACACTTGGACCGCATAATGGTCAAACTAAGCAGGAACTCCCCACTTATAGCAAGTGTGGAAAGAAGCATTCCAAAATGTGTCAAAGAGTTTCTAGTGCGTATGTAAAGTATGGGAAAATGGGACTGATGAGAATCAAGATGCCTTGAAAGAATCTAACAAATATTTATAAGTTAAAGATTTCAAGAAGGTTCTTCAAGGGTATCATTTCTATCAAGAGAGCCTACAAAGATATGCAACCCAACCATTGTACATGATTGGTGAATCATTCAAGAAGAAAATAAGGTCATATGAAATTTCCTATAAACTAATCAATGATATTTGGATCATGAGCTTTACATATGGATCCAATTGTATTCAAGGAAACCTTAAGGGCTTAATCAATCTATTCAAGCCCAATGTCAAGATAAAGAGGCCAAATTACATTCCAATTTGCTTGGGCCTAATCTATTCAAGTGTTTACAAGGCTGTCATTCTTCATTGAAATTGGACCCACCATATTTGGGCTTTTCAAATTCAATTTATTATGTTTTATTTAGTATTTGGGCTGCCTATGTTATGTATACAGCCCAAGAGTTATTTAAACTACTTTATTTTCATGTTTTAATTAGTTTTGAGCCTATTTTATGTTAGGTTAAAGGCCCATCTGAGTTTTATATTTCAATTAATTAGATTTCAGTTTTTAGTTAGGAAATAGCTTCTCTTATAAAGGAAGGATTCCTAACTTGTTTTAGAATCTGTTCTAGCTTAGTTATTATTTAGGAATTAGTTTCTAATTAGAAATCTTTAATCCTTGTTTAGGAAGATTTCCTATTCCATAGTTCATTCTAATTTAGGGTTGAGCCCCTATATAAATTCAACTATTCATATAAAAAGAAGTAATGTTATGATTAATAAAATTCAATTTTCTTAAGAGTGTGATCGCTTGGTTTTGATTCTTGCTTCAATCAAGTTCATACAATCAAAGCTAATTACTTTGTACGTATTTATTCCAAGGTTCTCTTCTATGAGTTCGATATTGTGTCATGGAGATCATCATGTAAAGGTGATCATATTCCTATGAACCCTCAAATTTGCACCCTTAGGGTTTGACTGCAGCTTGACACTTGCTAAGATTCATGCGCTACGCATATGGCAGTCCCGCTAATCGGTTATCAAGCAAGGGTTAAAGGGGCAGTGCCCCCTTGAAAAATAAATTTCTTGAAACTTGCACCTTCAGATGATTAGCACTCGATTATGAACCTATAGAATCAGACTGGCTCAAATTGGATCAAAGACAGATGAGAACAGGCTGGAAAATGAGCTACAGTAACCGCGGGCCAACTGCGATAACTCGTAGCCTGCTGCAGTTATTGTAGCCGCCTTTGTGGTTATCGCAGAGGTCCCTATGGTAATCAATTGGCTACCATAGTCAGCCCTGCAGTAACCACAAAGACCTTTGTGGTTACTGCAGGCGTCACGACAGTTACAGCAGTATGCCCCTTTTAGAATCCTATATGGAAATTATGAATTTTTAGCCCCAAACTCTTCTTATAAATACTTGGCACCTCCTAACAATTTGGACACATAATTATATGCTTCTATACTCTCCCAAAAGCTTTCTAAACCCTATTTCTAAGCCTCCCAATCATCAAAACTCTCTTTCTAACCCTCTCAATCTCTAAAATCTCATTCCTCTATCACATAAAACCTTATTCATAAGCTTCCTAATTATCTCAAAACCTTAGTCATAAGCTTCCTAATCACCTCAAACCTTATTCCTAAGCTTCCTAATCAAGAGAAGGTGCAATCCAAGTTATTTCTTTCAAAGGGAATTCATGGTACTCAAGCAAAGGTGCAATCCAATTCCCTTCAAGAAGAGTTTACGTTATTCAAGAGTCCTTCTTCCAATAGGAGTACTTGTGCTATCCCTAAGTTAAGGTGGAACTTAGATCCAGTGCCAAGCTCGCTCCCTACGTTCCTCACTGATGAAAGCCAAAGGTAAATGTTCTTTCCTTTTCCTTTTTGGATTTTACTTTCAAGATCTAAATCTGAAAAGATCTAATTTTTGCTAATTAAAATCTGACCTCATTAACAAATCTCTACGTCTTAAAATCAATCAAAACATGTAACAAAGGCTATGACTTAAAAACCCCTCTTTCGTAAGAAGGAAGAACTGCGCAGGGTTTGATTCCCATTCAAAGGGATACGCAGGCTTGTCGTCTCTAAGGCATTCAACTCCGCTAAAATTAACAACTTCTCTCTATCACCTTCTTCACATAGTTTAGAATTGAAATTACTTTTCTTAAATAAAAATAAAAATTTTAATTCTTTTTATTATAATTGTTTTAATACTCCTATTTTAGTTGTTTAGATTATATTTGGGGAATGTATGCTTTTCCTAGAACCCATAAGGGCTAGAGGAAAGATCCCCTATTTTAGCATTTTGACTTGTAATAGTTTTAAGTAGTTTTTCCTTTACTTTTTGTATCTTGTGATTATCATTATCTCATATTTTCCATGCATTGCATGAGTAATATTGTTTCATACATCATATCATATTTGTTCATGCATACATAAAAAACTTCCTTTTTTTTTTTACAAAAGTTATTTTGTATTTAAGCCAAACTAATTTTTTTGTATTGCTTTAATGAAAATTAGTCCCTGAGCCCTCTTTAGTCATTTGAGGACTAGTGCTTTTCCTTGGGATAGATGGTATAATTTTGGAGTCAATCAAATTGGGTTTTTCCTTTAATTTTCCCAACTAAAATAAACAAAATTAAAATGGTGACTCCTTTTGCAACTTACAACTTACAAAATACAATTTTTCTAAACTCATAGTAGGTTCCAATCGTGATATTTCTTCCAAATAGGCATTTTAGAATCCTTTTAGTGTATTAGACTAGGTGCTCAGGCGAGGCCTCACAGCTGGCGACTCCACAGGGAACTCTAAAATCTTTTCTTAAAATAAAATATGAAAGTGGACTACTTTTGGTAAAACAAAAAGTTTGGCTTTTTAGTACAAAGTAGCTTTTCATGCATCACTATATTGGACTCCTTATCCAAAACCCTAGTTTCTTAGGAAAATAAAGGATAGAAAGTAACATTGAGTGGGTAACCTTCCTTAGGTCTACTTGTCGATAGTGAAATCATCCAGCCCACAATGTATCCTCTAATCCTTTTAGAGGTGTAACGAGTATGCACGTACCATTAGACCCACGTGAGGCTCCTTGACTCACATGTGGTTAGGTATATCACATCTCTAGTGTGATAGGTTCCTTTCAAACCACCCTTTCCCTTTCATATAATGACTCATAGAACCTTCTTTTAGGATTGTATGAACCATAATACTAAACTTAATATTTCATGAAACCTTTTTCAATCATTCATTCATACATGCATGAATAGATTGAACCTTGTGAAGAGTCTAAAACCTATCCAAACACCTTTACACCTAAAACCCATGGTTAAAACCCAAAACCCATGGTCGACTTAAACCCATGGTCAAAACCCAAAACTCAGGGTTCACCTAAACCCATAGTCCGGTCCTACCCAAACCTATGTTAAACTCATGGTAAAAATAAACCCATATATGGTATCCCCATCCAAATCAACAATCCTTATCTAAGCTAAACACTAGCCTAGCTCTATTATAGCTTCATCCTTCATAATTCTTATCCAAGCTGAACACTGATCTAGCTTTCATCTTTCATAATTCTTACCCAAGCTAAACACTAACCTAGCTTTCATCTTTCACAATTCTTACCCAAGCTAAACACTGATCTAGCTTTATCCTCAACAATCCTTAACAAAGCTAAACACTAACCTAGTTTCACTCTTGGTTTCATCTTTTACATTACTATCCAAACCTATGCTTTTATTTAAGCCCATGGTCCAGTCTTGTAACAACCCACACCCACCCTAGGAATTTTCATGATAAATTGCTTGATTTAGAACTAATAAGGCTAAGTGTGTGCTTGTGTGAAAATCTGTGATTTAGGTGATTGATGAGTATGTGGCATACTAAATTAATTTTAATATGCATAATATGTGTTGCTATTGTGAAATAAATGATTTACATAAAGTTCATTTGCATAAAAGAATTTATTTTAAATAAAATGAATTTTCATGCATAAAACAATTTTTAAGCATAAAATAATTTTATGGGTATTTTAAAAATATTTTTAAATAAATATTTTTGAGGAAAATATTCCAGAAATAAAAAGAAAAATATTATTTTCATTTTTAAATCCTTTTAGCCAAAATTTTTAAAGAAAAAGCCTAATTACCCAAAAGCCCACTACACAAAAATGCTCATAACCTAATTCATTAAGGGTAAAAGTGGAAATTCTACTCCAACCCTAATATATATTCTAATTTTCGGCTAAACAAGGGTTTCCAGCAGCCATTCCCTTATTCTTTCTATATTCTGGCAGAAAATAATTCTCTCTACTGAAATATCGAAAACACTTTACTGTTTCGCGATTTCGTGACCGTAATCGTAAGTTTTTATTCTCTTTCGATTTCTAAACTGTTTTCTATGAAATAAATTATGAAAAAATTATTTTGAACTGTTTAATTACTGATTTCTATAGATTCAATTCTGTTTGAGTGAATTTTTGGGAGAGGAAATATATTTTCTACCAAAAACACGATTCTTTCCGCAAGATTTCTCCAAAGGTGAATTCTATACCTTAAAATCACAATTTTATTGCATAAACATCATAAGAGGGGGGGGGGGGGGGGGGGTTGGGTGGTGCAATTTGTACTTGTTTGTATTCTAAACTGATTTTTGATTTTTTTTTATGAAAAATATTGCATGAAATAATATTTTTGTGATGACCGAAAAGTTTCAAAAAACAAAGGAATTCAAGGTTTTCTTGTTAGGACTTGGAAATTTGAAAATTTTATTCTTTCATGAATACATGGCTGCCGATTTGTGTGAATTGGTATTCTAATATGATATTTGTTTTGTTTAGATGAAAAATAATGACTTGAATCATGTGTCTGTTTATCGCTGAAATAAATGAAATGCGCGGAAAGCGCGAAAACTCATGATTTTTCACCTAAGTCTTTGAACTTGGATTTTTTTTTTTTGTATAAACCTTATCTATGGCTGCCGATTCATGAAGGAATGTGTTCTAAACTGATATTTTCAATGATTGAATGAAAAATAATGGTTTAAACAACCTGTTTGCATATTTCTGAAATGACCAGAAAATACCGAAAATAAGAAAACTTATGTTTTGTGCACTATAATGCAAAAGATTGAATTTTTCTATATTACTAACACCAATAGTGGCCGATTCTTATGGATTTAGGTTATAAAATGATTTTTGTTATGTTTACATGAAAAATCTTGGTCCAAACCATGTTTTTATATATTTCTGAAATAGACGGAAAGCACGAAAAGAAGAAGAATTTGGTTTTTACCTTAATGAATGCATTCAGCCTAAATGAACAATTTTGTCCAAATGTTTATAAATTTTATGTGATGTGTCTTGGTGATTGTTGACATGTATGTATGTATAATAGATTATGAAATTGCATGTTGGTTGAAGGTATGATCCTAGATAAGCTTAAATGTATTATAGTATACTTAAGGTATACCTAAGGTATCTTAACCTTGTATTGTGACTAGAATGCAAATGTGATTGGGAAATATGGAACTAGATGTTATGATGAATTGATGATGAACATATGATTGTAAGTTAATAAAGTGAAAGGGATCATAAGAGTTAAGCATGATGTTTGATGGATTAATTATTAAGTTGACATGTATGGAAGTGTAAAGTGAATTAAGATAATTGATAAGTGAATTGATATTGAGGTAATTATATTGTGATGACCTTACAAAGGTATTGATATGATTGAAATGTGTTTTCATGTGAGCCTTTAAGGCCTAAGTATGCAAGACCAGTAGGTCAACGAGCTATTTGCAAGTGATGAGTACACCTATGTGTGGACTCTAAGTGTATTTGTATGCTATATATACATGGGTAGTTATGGGATAGGAACATCATGAGTAAATAAATACTAAGTGTTAAATGAAATATTATGTTAGAGTTTGAGGAGCTTTATAAGTGCAAAGGGGACTATGTGTAATAGGAGCAAAGGAACCTCAAAGTGAGTAAACACTATGTTCATGCTACAAGCGTGAGTAAACATCGTATTCATGTTATAATTGTAAACAACATTTTGTTATGTTACAAGAATGTGATATTTTGATATGTGAACCTTTGTGATCTTTGAAACCCAAGTTCTTTCCATTTTTAAATATTATTATATGATTTCTTTGTCAAGCTTGGGTTGCCAAGGGACATTTGGTCCAAAACTATTTTGCTTATCCAATGAGAACTTTTTTTTTGTGATAAACACCCTAACTTGTATTCTTTCTAGAACTACACTTTCATTGTATTATTGTTGAAAGCCAAACTACTATTGTTATTGAAATACATGTTATTATTGCCATATGTGATATCGTTAATTGTGTTTACCAATAGCTCTAGCTATAATACCTTTACCCTTTATGCAGAATCCTCGTGCCGATGTGGGTAATCATCGGAACCTATGCACATGGTCTTAACCCGATGGATAGGGGTAATGTATCCACCTCAGCTAGAAGGGGCGGTTCTAGCCGTGGAGCCTGATCAGCTTCACGCTTTCCATGTGATAGGAGTTGGAATTTGGCAAAGGCCACCTCTCCTCAATGTGTTTTGAGTGAATTGAGTATAGTTTTCACTCTATAATTGTTATAAGTGTGATTTCTGCAAACTTGCTAAATTGAACCCTTGCTGAATTGGAACCTGATTCATGAGTTATAAACCATGAACTATGTGTATAAGCTATGTGTTTCCTTTTAAAGGAATATGTGATAATGTATGCGCCTTTACATTTACTCATTGAGATCATCTATCTCACCCCTTTTTCCTTGTGTGGTTCTAGATGAGCAAATGTGAGGAGGCAAGGTGATGGCTTAAGCATTCTACTTCGCTTAGGGAATTCCTTGTCCGAGTTATCAATAATACTATGTTTATGAAGTCTTGTCTTTAGGTGCTCCGAAAATGTTAATTGATACTTATAGAGATTTATATTATTTTCCTTATGGATTTTATATGTAATGATTTACTTTAAGTCTTCCGCAAATTATGGTATTTATCTAAATATTTTAATGAGTAATGAAGAAGGTTCGGTAAGATCCTAGGCATGATTGTTATATGTTAATGGGTTATACGAGTGTGGGTGACATTATGTCTCCCCATGTTCTAGGACCATCGTATCTCATAGGGTTGGGATGTGACAAGTCCACCATTATCCAACTATCACCGAACCCATGGTCCACCCAACCTCCAAATCCATGATACATCCATAACCCAATCGCAAAACCCATGGTCCCTCCATCCTTAAGCCCATACTAAACCATCCATAAACTGCAAATCCAATTACTTGAGGCTAAACTCTAGCCTAGCCTTCCTAACTACACTTTGGTTCCTTAAAAACTAAAATCTGACCGAGCCACTCAAAAGCTAAAATCTGACCTAGCTACTCAAAAGCTAAAATCCAACCTAGTCACTCAAAGCTAAAATCCAACCTAGCCACCTAAAGCTAAAATCTAACCAAACTCCCCTATCTAAATACCTACCTAGCTAACATCACACACCTCTACCCTCCTTTTTACTCATACCTTACCAACCTAGCCATAAGACACTGTCGTCTATAAGCCTAACATCCTTGGCCCATTACTTTCAAAACCAATCCATTACTCCTAGATTGACAAATGCCTATAAGCCTACCCTAGGCCCAATACCTTTGGCTCAACACACTACCACTGGCCCAACACGCTACTTTAAGCCTAATACCTTTGACCCTAGCATAATACCTTAAGCCCAATACACTATCTTAAGTCCAATACATTTAGTTCAACTAGATAACTTAAGCCTGAGACCTTGACCCGTGCAACATTAGAAAATCATTAAAAGCCCAAATGCAGACAACTTACAACATCAATGGGAGACTTTTTCCTCAAAGTGTGCATACCCATCTCATTGCTTCTTTTCCAAGCACTTACCTTATTCTTTGACTTGGTTTTAAAGGTACCAGTGGCAAGCCTAACTGACATGGAAGCTTTAACCAACCTACTCAAGAGATAAGAAGAGAATCTTCAAGCTATTCTCATCTCCACCCTAGACGCTTAACAAGCCAACAATCTAGTTTTAATAATGCCCTAATCCATCTTACTTCTGCTTTCACTAATGCTTTGAGTTTCCAATGCCAACTTATCATTGATGAAGTGAGAGAAATGTTGAACCAAGCTAAGCCCATCAACGCTGCACCTACCATTGACATGACTCATAATTTTACATCTTTAATCTCAAACACCGATGCCATTCTAGCCTCAGCCATGCCACTAGTCTTAGATACTGACCTTGCCTCTCCTTTGAATCATTTTCAAAGGAAAACCCCACCTCTTTTGCTATCAAAAGACCTTTAAACCTCAATATTGATGCACTAGAGTAAACCCTCACAATGGAAAAAGGGTGCAAAAAGAATAATACCTCCACTCCCCTTACCCCTACTGAATGGAAAGATATGGACACCTACACTCCTCTTGTTGATGTCGAGTGAAAGAGTATAGAGGTAGTTGGCATGATTAGTAGGCGACCCTTGAAATCTTAATGAAGGGCTTTCATAGATTTGGGAGTTCCATTAGTAGCAGTTTATAAAAAGGCTTTGAAGGCAAGAATGGTAAAACCATTAGAACCAAGAGTCCCTCCTAAACCCTTACCAAAGAGCTACTACCCCAACGAGTATTGTGAATATCATCAAGGAGTAGGCCACCAAATCAATGCATGTAAAGCTTTGAAACATAGAATCCAGGATCTAATCGATAGTGGAGACATCATCCCCCTAAAGCAGGACCCAAGACCTTAATTCAACCTTGAGTAGCATAACATGGAGGAGTTCAAGCCTAGCTAATCTGACCTGTCTAAGGTTGAAATCCAAATCTAAGTTTGAGTTTGAGCTTGAGCCTAAGCCTAAAAGTCTGAGTCAAAGTTTGATTCTTAGTCTGTCATTTTATTTTATTTTGTCAACCATATCAGTCCCTTTTTTTGTTATTTTATAATAAAGTTTCCTTTATAGTAATGCATCGATGTTTTCTTTTCATTATTTATGCATTAACTTTCTTATCTTCCTTGATTGATTTTGACATGGATGAGCTTTAAAAAAAATAAAAGAAAAGAAAAGAAAAGAAAATGAAGAAAGAAGGGGTAAAGATTAAATCCACCACAGTTAGCATAGATCAAAATGTGGGGTGTCCTCATTCTCTCAAATCAATGAACGCTTCACAAGCTCCTAACAAAAGAAGGACCTCTCATTAAATAGTTGAAGCACAAGGAGCAAATAAATATAATTATTTATTGCACAATTAGGTAATCAAATGATGCACCTCAATAAAGGGCGATAAGTTCAAAGAAGACCTCTATTAAACCCATAATTCAAAGATCAGAGCCTCTCGACATGAAGAAAAATAGCAAATCATGGTGGAATGCTCTCTCCCAAATTTCATTAATTCAAGCTTGCTAAATTAAAAATTTAAAAGGGCAGCTTAGACTAAAGTTAGAGCTAAAAAAAAAAAAAAAAGGAGAGAGAGAAAGAGAAAGAGAGAAAGCTCATCCAAGTCACCTTACCTTATATCCAAAGTTGTTAAATTATCAATCCGTCTCGTCTCATGTCTCCAAAGTCATCCTTCCTCATCAAAGGCTCATTTTTTAAAGTTATGCTATCTTCTATGCCCTTATCTTACAATGGGCTATATTTTCCCAGAACGTCATCATTTGTTGTTAATCTATCCCATCACTTAGTTCAAAGAGTTAATACATATCTCTAGTCTATCACATCCCTACCTCTCATTTGGGACCATGATGCCCAAGTTGTCTTCCTCCACTAGCCCTTTACCCATTCCTAAGGGCTCTTTATTTTAGCTAATGCAATTAGTGTGTCATCAAGTCAAATCAATTAAGTGTCACTCCAAGAGTTTCTTTAATCTCAAACAACTAGAAAAGCTTGACTCATTCTTTTCCATGATTTTTGCTACAAGAAGCAAAAACATACAACCTCCATGATTCTTTTTAGAAGTTTCAGCTTACCTTCCAACCATTCTTGAATTTTTCCATCCCAAGCCTCATTTGCAAATCACACCACCATTTCAAGCTCAAGTCACGTACCACTCTTTTTTTGGCAAAATCTCATCATGGGCAGAACAAAAAATCCCAAGTCTCTCAAGACTCATCATCTTTGAATCCAATTTCCTTGGTAAAACTAGAACTCGAGGCATATTTTCCAAAGTCTATCATCCTTAAGTTGATTAAGAAGGACTCGAACCAGTCAGGGCCCATCTCATGCCTTTTTGGCATATATCTCATGATCTTTGAAAGATTAAATTGGCAAAACACATAATCCCTGAGAATCAAAGCGTCTTAAAGCTTGCAAACCATTCTGATGCAACCATGTCAAAGGGCAAACCCTTATCCATAAGCTTATGGTATCCTTGTGACCAAAACCTGTAGCACCATACCTAAGCCAGCCAGCCATCTAAAGCACCCTTATAGAAAACTATCCTTAATACCTAGAAGCCTTCACCTTGAGGCCCAAACTTAGAAGCCTTCACCATGAAGGCTAAATCTAGAAGCCTTCGCCATAAAGCCTAAACCAAGAAGCCTTCACCATGAAATCCAAACTAAGAAGCCTTCACTATAAAGCTCACTCCCAAAAAGCCTTCACCACGAAGCCTACTCTTAAAAGGCCTTCATGATCTCCTTTAAGGCAAAATCTAACTGAGCCTTCCAAATTGATTGCCTAGCGTAACCTTTTTCTCCAAGCCAAGATTAGCCTCCTAGGTCTAGCATCCTAACCTAATCTTTCTGACAAAATCTTAAAAAAAAGAAATTTGGCCAAGCCTTCCAAATGAACTCACCAGAAGGCCATAACTTGACAGAGCATCTAATATGATCTCTCATGAAGCCAAACCAGACTGAGCTTCTAAATGAACCTAGCTGAACCTCATTTAGCCTTCTAAACAAATCTCCCCTAAAGCCAAACCAGAAGGCCATAACTAAC
Source organism: Reutealis trisperma (assembly GCA_947687605.1). Classification (NCBI taxonomy): domain Eukaryota; kingdom Viridiplantae; phylum Streptophyta; class Magnoliopsida; order Malpighiales; family Euphorbiaceae; genus Reutealis; species Reutealis trisperma. The sequence goes on along the minus strand of CANTUT010000267.1, from coordinate 28,177 downwards.
CAAGCCAATTGCCGGACCTAACCATCCCTAAAAATTAGACATGACCTAAACCTTATCATCTCAAGGGACTTGACCCCCTTGTTCAAGCTTTCCAATTCAGCCTTAAGCTAAACATTATTGCAAACCAAACACACCTAAGCCCTGCCTGATCTCTTCTAGCCATACATGGTTTAACCTCCCAAAGTGACTTCTTCCTAGGCCAAAATAACAGCCATTGACCAACTAGCCTCATACCTGACATGCTTATTTCACCTCTAAGATAGCCAATCAGCTAAAAAAAAAAAAACCCAAACTGCTTTCCTTTATCATCCTAAAGTGGGGGCATTTTTCTCCTAAAAGCTCAGTACTCTCCTACCAAACTAACCCTTTATAGGTTCAAGGTATCTAATGATTGCATAGTCAGATGCATTTCATAGTAGAACAAGTTGTAAGTCAGACCTTCGAATCAAAATGGAACATCTCTTTCCTACCAGACAGGGTTGTCATCATTTCTACCAGATAAGAATATCATTTTTTTTAGCTTCTACCAAAAAGGACAACCTTAGGATTCATAACTTAAATCTAAATTAGGTATCTCTTTTAATCATACTCATCCTAGGATAGCCTTAGGATTCATACCTTAAATCTAAATTAGATATCCCTTTTAATCAGACCATCCTAGGATAGCCTTAGGATTCATACCTTAAATCTAAATTAGGTATCTCTTTTAATTAGACTTATCCTAGGATAGCCTTAGGATTCATGCCTTAAATCTAAATTAGGTATCTCTTTTAATCAGACTCATCCTAGGATAGCCTTAGAATCCATACCTTGAATCTAAATTAGGTATCTCTTTTAATTGGACTCATCATAAGATAGCCTTAGGATTTATACCTTAAATCTGAATTAGGTATCCCTTTTGATCGAACCCATCCTAGGATGGCCTTAGGATTCATAACTTAAATCTAAATTAGGTATCTCTTTTAATCATACTCATCCTAGGATAGCCATAGGATTCATACCTTAAATCTAAATTAGATATCCCTTTTAATCAGACCATCCTAGGATAGCCTTAGGATACATACCTTAAATCTAAATTAGGTATCTCTTTTAATTAGACTCATCCTAGGATAGCCTTAGGATTCATGCCTTAAATCTAAATTAGGTATCTCTTTTAATCAGACTCATCCTAGGATAGCCTTAGAATCCATACCTTGAATCTAAATTAGGTATCTCTTTTAATTGGACTCATCATAAGATAGCCTTAGGATTTATACCTTAAATCTAAATTAGGTATCCCTTTTGATCAAACCCATCCTAGGATGGCCTTAGGATTCATACCTTAAATCTAAATTTGGTATCTCTTTTAATTAGACTCATCCTAGGATAGCCTTAGGATCCATACCTTAAATCTAAATTAAGTATCTCTTTTAATTAGACTCATCCTAGGATAGCCTTAGGATTCATACCTTCAATCTAAATTAGGTATCTCTTTTAATTAGACTCATCCTAGGATAGCCTTAGAATCCATACATTAAATCTAAATTAGGTATCTCTTTTAATCGGACTCATCCTTGGATAGCCTTAGGATTCATACCTTAAATCTAAATTAGGTATCTCTTTCACCTTAGGATCCATACCTTAAATCTAAATTAGGCATATCTTTTAATCAGACTCATCCTAGGATTGCTTAAGGATCCATACCTTAAATATGAATTAGGTATCTCTTTTAATTAGACTCATCCTAGGATAACCCTAGGATTTATACCTTAAATTTGAATTAGATATCCCTTTTAATCAGACCATCCTAGGATAGCCTTAAGATCATTTCACCCACAAATGTTTAGATCATCTAAGCATCCTTGTGGTTCCTTTTTTTCACCACTTTTTTTTAAAAAAAAAATCAACCATTTTCACCCAAACATGTATAGACGCTAACTTAGACATCCGTTTGGTTCATCTTACCATCGCTCATCCCAGGGTTCACTATCATCAGAATTGCCTTTTGCTCAAAGCCAATCCTAATGAGGGGGTAGCTGTGAATCCTCAAATTTACACCTTTAGGATTCGATTGTAGCTTGACACTTACTAAGATTCATGTGCTACACATACGGCAGTCCCACTAGCCGGTTAGTAGGCAGGGGTCAAGGGGGCAGCACCCCATTGAAAAATAAATTTCTTGAAACTTGCACCTTCAGATGATTAGCACTCGATTATGAACCCATAGAATCAGACTGGGCTCAAATAAGATCAAAGACGCATGAGAATAGGCTAAAAAATTAGCCACGGCAGCCCACGGGCCAGCTACTATAACTCACAGTTGGTTGCGATTATCGCAGCCGCCTCTGTGGTATCCACAGAGGTCCCTGCGATAGCCAATTGGTTACTACAAGTGTCACGACAGTTACCGCAGTGTGCCCCTTTTAGAATCCTACACGAAAACTGTGAATTTTTAGCCTCAAACTCTTCCTATAAATACCTGGCACCTCTTAATAATTTGGACACACAATTATATGGTTTTATACTATCCCAAAAGCTTTCTAAACCCTATTTCTAAGCCTCCCAATCATTAAAACCCTCTTTCTAACCCTCTAAATCTCTAAAATCTCATTGCAAAACCTCCTCCATCATATAAAACCTTATCCATAAGCTTCCTAATCATCTCAAAACCTTAATCATAAGCTTTCTAATCACCTCAAACATTCCTAAGCTTCCTAATCAAGAGAAAGTGCAATTTAAGTTATTTCTTTCAAAGGAAATTCATGGTACTCAAAGCAAAGGTGCAATCCAAGTCCCTTTAAGAAGAGTTTGAGCTATTCAAGAGTCCTTCTTCCAAAAGGAGTGCTCGTGCTATCCTTAAGTTAAAGTGGAACTTAGATCCAATGCCAAGCTTGCTCCCTACTTTCCTTGCCGACGAAAGCAAATGGTAAAAGTTCTTTTCTTTTCCTTTTTGGATTTCACTTTCAAGACCTAAATATAAAAAGATCTAATTTTTTCTAATTAAAATCTGATCTAATTAACAAATCTCTAAGCCCTTAAAATCAATCAAAACATGATAACAAAGGCTATGACTTAAAAACCCCTCCATCGCAAGAAGGAAAAACTACGCGGGGTTTAATTCCCATTCAAAGGGCTACGCAGGCTTGCCGTCTCTAAGGCATTCAACTGCGCTAAAATTAACAACTTCTTCTCTTTATCACCTTCTTCACATAGATTATGATTGAAATTACTTTTCTTAAATAAAAATCAAATTTTAATTCTTTTTATTATAATTATTTTAATACTCATATTTTAGTTATTTAGATTATACTTAGGGAATGTGTGCTTTTCCTAGAACCCAAAAAGGCTAAAGGAAAGATCCCCTGTTTTAGCATTTTGACTTGTAATAGTTTTAAGTAGCTTTTCCTTTACTTTTGGTGTCTTGTGATTATTATTATCTCATATTTTCCATGCATTGCATGAGTAATATTGTTTCATACATCATATCATATTTGTTCATGCATATATAAAAAACTTCCCTTTTTTTTTTTTACAAAAGCTATTTTTGTATTTAAGCCAAACTAATTTTTTTGTATTGTTTTAACCAAAACCTAGTCCCCGAGCCCTTTGGTCATCCGAGGACTAGTGCTTTCCTTGGGATAAATGGTATAATTTTGGAGTCAATCAAATTAGGTTTTTCCTTTAATTTTCCCAATTAAAATAAATAAAATTGAAGTGACGACTCCTTTTGCAACTTATAACTTACAAAATATAATTTTTTTGAACTCATAGCGGGTTCCAATTGTGATGTTTCTCCCAAATAGGCTTTTTTTATTCCCTTTAGCGAATCGGATCGGGTACTCGGGCGAGGCCTCACAATTCCAAGGTGCTCTGGGTTGGATTTAGGTCATGGACTTGGGGAAAACTTGATTTAGCTTTCCAAGGAGTTGCTTCTAAGTGTACAGATAATTGGGTCTCAAGTTTAATATACTTGGGGTTTGTATCAGTTTGGTATCAGAGCTTAAGCTCTAAATCAGTTTATATCTTTCCGTTTCATTTGCATTTTCTATTTTCATTTATTTTCTTATTTTTGTTTCTTTTTGTTTTTGTTAAATTCCTTCATTTTTGTCTTGTTAATTCTATTTGTTATTGTTTTAGGTCTGAAAATAAAAAAAAAAAAAATCCAAATCATTTTACCTTTTTTTTTTTTCTTTGTTCCTTTGTTCATTCCATCCTTTTTGTATTTCTATTCCTTGTTTCATTAGAAGGTCAAATCCATAATTACTTGGAAACCAATTCAAATTCAAAAAGAAGGAAGTGAAGGATTCATCAATCACAAGCTTGAAGACTTCAAATTTGGTTTGGCTTCTTGTATTTAATCTTCAATTTGTTTGTTAATTTTCCTTTCAATTTGTTACTATAATTATAAAAAAAAAAAAGAAGAAAAAAAAGAGAAAATCAGAATTTAAAAGAAAAGCAAAAAAAAAAAAAAAAGAAGGAAAATTGGTCCAAAAGGAAATGAAGAAGTAAAAAGTGTTGAAATCTAACTTTTTGGTCTATTTATAGAAGTTATTTCGTTCTTAAAGTGAAGAGGACAAGAAAAGAAGCTAATTTTCAAGATTATACAAAAAGAATCAAAGATTTCAGCATTTTACAAGGAGTTTGAGCAAGTCTAAGCATCCTTCCAAAACAAGCTAGGATTGGTTTCCTACTCCTTTCCAAATTTTGGTTTGATTTTTTCTAATCTTATTTTCATTCTGATTTCTTGCTAATTCATTTCAATCCTTGTTCATGTCTCATTAAGTTTCCTAATCCCACTAGGATTCCTATATTATTTTCCTAGTTCTATTAGGATTTTAACTTTTGTCTTCCAATTTCAATTAGGATTTCTATTTCTATTTTTCTTTGTCAAAATTCTAATTTTGTTTTCGTAATTCAATTAGGATTTTTTGTTTCCTAGTGTCATTAGGATTTCTTATTTCTTATTTCATTTTGAGTCTTTGGATTTTATTCACATTGTAATTTAGTAAGATTGTGTTAATTTGATTTTTGCAACTAATCTTGGCAAGAGATTTGAGTGCAAAAAGGCTAAGTTTGAGCACATTTAGAGAAAAGCTATTGATCTAGTGTAAAACTAAACACGAGTGAACTTGAGTGACAAAATTACTTGAGTGAAACACGTGAGGGAGTGAAGTGAGGAAATTATTCTCTACCTTTACTAACTTTATTTTACAGCTTAATGATGAGTGGAACCTAAGGAAATCTACATGGAGAAATAGACAGATTCCAATCCTTACATGATTTGCTCTAAGCTATGGAGAGAATGACCAATGAAAGAATGGACCAACTTGAATAAAGAAGTGTGGAGATAATGGACCAATTAGAATCATCATTTATAAGGGGAGAACCATTAAATTTCCCTAGACAATCTAGGCATGCACCAAGGAGAGTGCTAGATGAGATTAAAGATGATGGTGAATCATTTGGTGATGTTGACGTAGAAGAAGTGAGGCCAAGAGCTAAACAATATGACAACAATGGTGGAATAAAATTGAAATTTCCAACATTCCATGGAAGAATAGATCCTGAAGCATACTTGGATTAGGAAAAAAAGATTGAATTGGTGTTCGATTGTCATAAATACACTGAATCCAAGAAATTGAAGCTTCTAGTTGCTGTATTTGATGGATATGCCATTACTTGGTGGGATGATATCAAGCAAAAGCAGAGAAGAAATAGAGAAAGACCCATCAAAGAATGGAGGGACTTAAAAGCAATTATGAGAAGAAGATTTGTACCAAGTCACTACTATAAGGGGCTATACAATCATCTTCAAAACCTAACTTTAGGGTCCAAGAGTGTTGAGGAATACTACAAGCAGATGGAGGTAGCCATGATTCGAGCAAATGTGGAAGAAGATAATGAGGCTACAATGGCAAGGTTCCTTAATGGGTTGAATAAGGAGATTGCAAATGTGGTTAAGCTACAACCATATATGGAGCTTGAAGATTTGCTTCATCTTGCTTTGAAGGTTGAGAAACAAATGAAGAAGAGCAATACCAATCGGCTATTTACCTCCTACAATGCACCATTCAAATTGAATTAGAGAAAAGATGACAAGGCTTTTCCATCCAAGCCTAAGGCCAATTTCAAAAAGCCTCTAAAGACACCCTTCCCAAGCAAGGACAAAGGTAAAGCTATGCCTTCTAGTTCTAGAAATATTATATGCTTTAAATGTTAAAGTGTAGGTCATTACAAGAAGGATTGTCCAAACAAGAAGATAATGTATATGCAAAATGGGGAGTGCTATTCGGCTAGTGATGAAGAAGCTGAAGAAGAAAGAATGCCACCTCTTGAAGATGCAAGTTACAAAAAGGAGGGCAATCTACCTGAAATAGGCGAAGGTGGGAGGTCTCTTGTTACAAGGAGATTGTTGAACATGTAAGTCTAAAATGATGATAATGTGCAAAAAAGGGAAAATCTATTTCAAATTAGATGCCTTGTAAAAGATAGAGTTTGTGATGTCATCATAGATAGGGGTAGTGTAACCAATGTCGCAAATACTACTTTAGTTGAGAAACTAGTGTTACTTAGTACTAAGCATCCTCACCCTTATAAACTCAAATGGCTTAATGATTATGGGGAAACTAGGGTGACAAGGCAAGTTCTAGTAGCTTTCAAGATAGTTCGATATAATAATGAAATTTTATTTAATGTTGTGCCTATGCAAGCAGCTCATCTACTATTTGGATGCCCTTGGCAATTTGATAAAAGGGTGATGCATGATGGCTACACCAATCACTACTCTTTTGAAAAGGATGGAAAGAAGATAACTCTTGCACCACTTTCACCTAGAGAAATCTATGAGATTGAGTTGAGAAGAATTTAAAAGGAGAGAGAAAACAAGAGTGAAGAAAAGAGTATGAGTGATGATGTGCCAAAAGAAAAAGAGAGTGCAAAAGTAAAAAGAAAAAAATTGGAGGAAAGAAAAAGAAAGAGTGATGATTTGAATAAAGAAAAACAAGTTTGTATGAGTGAAAAAGAAAAGATGGCTTTGTTTACTAACAAACTTACTCTTTCTTTGTCTAGTTTTCTTGTTTCTTTCTTTTAGGATTTCAAGGAAGGATCATCATTAAGCAAACGAGATGTAAATTCTATAATCCTAATAACCAAAGAGAATGGAGTTAAGATAGGAATTGTGTTTGGAAAGACTTACTTACATGTGTTGATTGTACAAGTTCCTATCTATAAGCATAGAGCTTTGAGCTTTGATGAATTGGCCCTCAAGTTGTAATCTCAAGGTAAGTATTGTGATATCTCTTCAAATTTTAATTCTAATTCTTGTTTCCTTCATGTAGGTATAGATTCGAGGTCGAATCATTTTGAGGAGGGAGGGAATGATGAGAATCAAGATTCCTTGAAAGAATCCAAAAATATTTACAAGTTAAATATTTCAAGAAGGTTCTTCAAGGGTGTCATTTCTATCAAGAGAGCCTACAAAGATATACAACCCAACTTTTGTACATGATTTGTGAGTCATTCAAGAAGAAAATAAGGTTGTGTGAAGTTTCCTATAAACCAATCAATGATATTTGGATCATAGGCTTTGCATATGGATCCAATTGTATTCAAGGAAGCCTCAAGGGCTTAATCAATCTATTCAAGCCCAATGTGTAGATGAAGAGTCCAAATTACATTCCAATTTGCTTGGGCCTAATCAATAAAAATTCAATTTTCTTAAGAGTGTGATCTCTTGGTTTTGATTCTTGCTTGAATCAAGTTCATACAATCAAAGCTAATTACTTTGTGTGTATTTATTCCAAGGTTCTCTTCCAATAGTTTGGTATTGTGTTGTGGAGATCATCATCTAAAGGTGATCATATTCCAAGGTGCTCTATCATGGGTTGGATTTAGGTCGCGGACTTGGAGAAAACCTGATTTAGCTTTCCAAGGAGTTGTTTCCAAGTGTAAAGATAATTGGGTCTCATGTTTAACATACTTGGGGTTTGTATCATGGACATTTCATTAAGGATTACCCTCAAATGAGGAATCAAGGGAATGCGACCATAACACCTCCACAATCTAGACCATTCCAATCACAAGGGTAAGGAGCCAAGAATAAGGGGCCAACTATTGGGAATGCACCAGTGATAGAAAATAAGGGCAAGGGTTGTGTTTTTGCCTTAAATCAGTAATAGAAAATAAGGGCAAGGGTTGTGTCTTTGCCTTAAATCAGCAAGAGGCTCGCACTTTGGACACAACCATCACAGGTATCATTTCCATCCAAAATTCTAGTGCAAGATGTTTGATTGATTCTGGTGTTACCCATTCTTTTGTATCACCATGTTTTTCTAAGAGTCTTAGTAGTAATAAGGAATTATTGATTAAACCCTTAGAAGTGTCTACTCCTTTAGGAGAAGTGATGGAAGTAAAGTATAGGTTTAAGGACTATGAGGTAGATATTAGTAGACAAAAACTTCTTGTGGAATTGCTAGAATTAGATGTACTAGAGTTTGATGTAATCATAGGGATGGATTGGTTATATGAGTATAGAGCTCATATTGACTATAGAGAGAAGCTTGTCAAGTTTTGAGCCAAGGATGGGAAGGAGTTCATGTATCAAAGGGATGGAAATGAGAATCCTCCAAACTTAATATCAGCTTTAGGGGCAAGAAGGATGTTAAGGAAAGGGTGCCAAGTGTACCTAGCCCATGTAATTGATACTAATAAGGAGACTGCCATTTAAGATAAGAGCATTCCAGTGGTGGATGAGTTCATGGACATCTTTCCAAAAGACTTACCACTAGATTGTGAGATTGAGTTCAACATCAAACTATTACTTAGTTCGCAACCTATATCAATACAGCCATACTGTATGGCACCGGTAGAGTTAAAGATGCAACTATATGATATACTCAATAAGGGTTTTATCCAACTGAGTAGTTTTCCATGGGGCACTCAAGTGCTATTCATAAAGAAGAAGGATGGCTCGTTCCGGATGTGCATTAATTATCGCTAGCTTAATAAAGCCACTGTGAAGAATAGGTATCCATTTCCAAGGATCAATAATCTTTTTGATCAATTACAAGGAGTTGGTCACTTCTCCAAGATCAACCTGTGGTCTGGCTATCATCAACTAAAGATCTGTAGAGAAGATATTTACAAGACTGCCTTTCATACTAGATACGACCATTATGAGCTCATGGTTATGCCATTTGGTATGAGAAATGCTCTTATTACTTTTATGGATTTGATGAAACAAGCATTTAGGCCATTCCTTAATAAGTTTGTGATCATTTTCATTGATGACATCCTAATTTATTCTAAGAATAAGGAAGAGTATGAAGAGCACTTGAGGATTGTGTTGCAGACACTATGTGATCACCTATTGTATGCTAAACTATCTAAGTGTGAGTTTTGGATATAATCTGTTAACTTTCTTAGACAAGTAATAAGTAAGGAAGGGATTCATGTTGACCTAAAGAAAATTAAAGCAGTAGCAAGTTGGCCACGGCCCACAATAATTTCAGAAGTATGGAGTTTCTTGGGCATGGCTAGGTATTATAGTAGATTCGTACATGAATTTCCTAAGATAGCAGCCCCATTGATCAAGTTGACTTGAAAGCAAGTTAAGTTCAATTAGGAAGAGTCTTATGAGGAGAGTTTTTAAAGGCTCAATAAGTGCTTGATATCAGCTCTAGTTTTGGCTTTATCAGAAAGAGAAGAAGGGTTCACAGTCTACTGATATGCTTTGAGAGTGGGACTTGGATGCATCTTGATGCAAAATGGTAATTTCATCACCTATGCATCATGACAACTTAAGAGGCATGAAGTGAATTACCCCACTCACGATTTGGAACTGGCCGCAAAAGTGTTTGCTTGAAAGATTTAGAGACATTACATGTATGGAACGAAATGTGAAATCTACATGGATCATAAGAGTCCTCAGTACATCTTAAGCCAAAGAAACCTCTACCTGAGGCAAAGGAGATGGGTCAAACTATTGAAAGATTATGACTGTCAGATTCTCTACCATCTTAGAAAGGCAAACATGGTAGTGGATGCCTTGAGTTGGAAATCAATGGGAAGCTTAGCCCATATTACTGTGCGAAAAAGGTCGATCATGAAGGAGCTAAAGGGATTGTTTAGCCAAGATTTAAGGCTAGAGATTAAAGAACCAAAAGCTTTAGTAGCTCACTTTTAAGTGAAGTCTAAGTTGATGGAAGAGATAAAGGCTTCACAAGATAAGGACCCACACTTGGTTAAGTTAAACGATAAGACTGAGAAAGGGAAGAACCTGGATTTTGAGGTAGTCAATGGGATTCTAAAGTGTGGAAATAGAGTATGTATGCCTAATGTAGAGGGATTAAGGAAAAGGATATTGAAGGAGGCACATCAGACACCTTACTGTGCTTATCCTGGAACTTCCAAGATGTACCATGATGTGAAAGCTAACTACTGGTGGCCTGGACTGAAGAAGGATGTGGCTAAGTTTCTAGCATCCTACTTGACTTGCTAGCAAGTCAAGTATGAACATCAACGACCCTCTGGATTGCTATAATAAATTCAACTACCTGATTGGAAGTGGGAGCGCATCACTATAGACTTTATAGTTGGCTTACCTAGAACCTTTAAAGGATATGACTCTGTATGGGTCATAGTGGATCGACTGACAAAGTCTGCTCATTTTCTAGGAGTTAAAACCACATTGATACGAACCCTAAACAACCTACTTTGAGACCCAATACTTTTATGCTTGGAAGCGACTCTCTCAGAAAGCCAAATCAAGTTTGCAAGGAAAACCTTAACCCAATGAATAACCTATGTCAAAGAACCTTAGTATATTGTAAACAAAACAAAGTGATTAACTTTAGAAGTTCATAATATTGATTCAAGAAAGAACTAAAAGCTGAGAAATTTCTCACAAAACTTAATTTCAAATTATTCAAGTCTATTCTATTCCTAGATTAGCTAAGTATTTATATCACCTTAGTTATGTTACAAACCATAAATTCTTCCTAATTAAAATTCAACTTCCTAAATAAAATTTGGGTTTGGGCTTTAATTTAAACAAAACTAAAAAACCCAAAATAACTAATTAAAATACTTGAAACAAAAAATGGATAGATATGGGCTTATTTAATAAAATTAGCCCTATTACAAAGTGAATTTCAAATTTAATTTGATTGACCCATTTGAAATCCATCCTTGAAACTTGAATCTTTATGTTTTGTCTTCAGCACTTGAATCAAATTAATCAAATTTGAATTTGAATCTTGAATCCCTAGTTTGATATTTGAATCAATTGTGGATAGATTATTTCGCAAGTCTTACATCAAGCCTTGAATTGCACCTTTGAACTTCATTGTCCATGCTCTTGTAATTGGCTCATTTGACAAAGTCATTGGATCCTTGCTATTAGCCACTTTGATTGCATCATTCCCTTTCTCCTCAAAAGGATTCACCATCGAATCTTCACCTACATCAAAAGGAGAAAGGTCACTTACATTGAAAGTAACACTAACATTATACCCACCAGGAAGGTCCAATTTGTAGGTATTGTCATTGACTCTTTCCAAAATTTGAAAAGGTCCATCTCCTCTTCGGTGCAACTTAGATTTTCTGTGACATGGAAATCTTTCTTGCCTCATATGCACCCCAACCCATTCGCCTAGTTCAAAGATTACTTTCCTTCTTCATTTTTTAGCTTGATTTGTAATTTGTTAATTCCTTTATTCTATGTTCTTTCACACATCCTCATGAAGCTTTTTAACCATTTTAGCTTTCTTCTTACCATCTCAACTACTCCCTTCTTGAATAGGTAAAGAAACCAAATCCAAAGGGGTTAGTGGATTAAAACCATAAACAATCTCAAATGGTGAATAACCTGTAGTGGAATGCACAACATGATTATAAGCAAATTCAACAAATGGCAAACAATCTTCCTAATTTTTCAAATTCTTTTGAATGATAGCATGCAATAAAGTACCTAAAGTTCTGTTCACTACCTTAATTTGTCCATCAGTTTAGGGATGACAAATAGTAGAAAATAATAATTTAGTCCCTAATTTACCCCATAAAACTTTCTAAAAGTAGCTCAAAAACTTTACATCTCTATCACTTACAATACTCCTAGGAATGCCATAGAGTCGTATTATCGCTTGAAAGAACAAGTCAGCAATGTTTACTGCATCATCAGTTTTATTACATGATATGTGCCATTTTAGAAAACCTATCAACAACAACAAAGATTGCATCCCTCTCTTTTTTTGACCTAGGTAAACCTAACACAAAGTCCATTGATATATCAACCTAAGGTTCTTTAGGTATAGGTAATGGGGTGTACAAACCATGTGGTAAAACTTTAGACTTAGCCTATTTACAAGCAACGCATCTATCATATATTCTAATGACATCCCTTTTCATTTTAGGCCAATAGAAATGCTCACTTAAAGTATCCAAAAGTTTTTGCAATCCTAAAATGCCCCATTAAACCAGCCCCATAAGCTTCTTTTATAAGCAATTCATGCATAGAACATATAGGTATACAAAATTTATTTTCTTTAAACAAATACCCATCCATTCTATAAAACTTATCATAAGCCATTTTTTCACATGCATCATAAATACTAGAAAAATCAGAATCCTCACCATACAAACCTTTGATGTGTTTAAATCCTAACATTTTTACATTCATGGTGTTAATGAGAATATACCTTCTAGATAAGGCATCGGTGACCACATTTTCTTTACCTTGCTTATATTTTATCACATATGGGAATATTTCAATGTACTCACTCCACTTGGCATGTCTTCTATTTAGCTTACATTGCCCTTTGAGATATTTCAATGATTTGTGGTCCATGTGAAGCACAAACTCGTGGGGCCAAAGATGATGTTGCCATATTTCCAATGTCCTCACTAAAGCATAAAGCTCCTTGTCATTAATTAGGTAGTTCAAAGTAGCACCATGAAGTTTTTCACTAAAGTAGGCAATCGGCCTCCTTTCTTGCATCAAAATAGCTCCAATCCCTAAACTTGAAGCATCACATTCAATCTCAAAAGTTTTTGCAAAGTTAGGCAAAGCCAAAATAGGTGTCATACTCAACTTTTCCTTAAGTGAATTAAATGGAATGTCTTGCTCATTACCCCACTTAAAATGAACATTCTTCTTTATGATTTCAGTGAGTGGTGTAGCAATTATGCTAAAATCATTTACAAGATGCCTACAAAAACTAGCCAAACCATGAAAACTCCTTACCTCAGAAATTGATTTTGGAGTTGGCCAACTTTTAATGGCACTTACCTTTTCTTCATCCATTTCAACACCTTATGCACTTACCACAAAACCTAGAAAAACAATCCGATCTAAACAAAAAGAACATTTTTTTAGGTTAGCATATAATTTTTCTTTCCTCAAAACATCGAGTATAGCCCTTAAATGCTCTAAATGTTCATCCGAATTTTTTGAGTATACAAGGATATCATCAAAATATACAACTACAAACTTACTAATAAAAGGTCTGAAGACATGGTTCATCAATCTCATAAATGTGCTAGGTGCATTAGTCAAACCAAAAGGCATAACTAACCATTCATACAAACATGTTTTGTTTTAAAGGCAGTTTTCCATTCATCGCCTTCTTTCATGTGAATTTGATGATACCCACTTCTCAAATCAATATTGCAAAATATAGAAGAACCATGCAATTCATCAAACATATTTTGCAACTTGTGCTTTAAATATGAGCATAAATGTTAAATCATTTCCAATTTGAAATGCATTGCAATTCTTTAGCAAGCATTATCTACTTTATTGATTATTGAGCCAAAGTGAATCAAATATTTCTTTATGGCATTTGGCCAAGTGAGCCTCTATTGCTTTGATCTTATAATGTGATCAATGATGAGAACCTAATTGTTATTGATATATTATCCATTGAATCATTTCATGGATAGAAAGGAAAAACGTTATAATGATACCATGATAAGCAGAATACCCCTCTGATGTGGGGCAATACATCAGACATTGTGCACAATGGTAATGGACTCACGGATAGGATAAAGAATATCCAAACCTTAGCTGGGAAGGATTTAAGGTCCCCAGTATGTATGGCCTGATCAGTTGTACATGTGACAAGGTATATGGGAGTGAGCAAGGCATGTGCCGCCACTTGATTGATTATGGGGGAAACATACCATTTCCAAGAAAGGAATTATTCTACTAAAGATATAATATATGTTAATATATATAGGGAAGTTATTCTCTAAAAATAATTTCTAACCCACTTTACTTTATTGCTCTAAGGAATCACCTTTGAGAATACACCATTATTTAATCTTTACGATATTATTCTGTACTCACTGAGCTTTGTCTTATCCCATAGTTGTTGTTTATTTTCAAGACCAACTGATAGATTAGTAAGGTAAATTCCAAGTTCTGTGTCTCCACTTGGAAATTGCATTGCTACTTTGGTATTATATTGTATATACTATGTTGTATTTTGGAAGTTTCACTCTAGAACTCCATGGATTATCAAGGTCTGTAATAATGATATAATTTAGAATATTCTTAGTATGTGTATGGTTTAGTATCATTTTATTTTAGTCCAAGCACTTGAGCAGTATATGAATGAGTTATAATTAAAATACTGGAAAATAGAGTTCAAAAGCAATATGCGTGGAAATGGATTTAAATTGATAAACGTTTATCATATAGATGATTGATATGGTAATCGGTGATAAGAAATGGTTATTTTAGTTTCGATCTTGGGATAAGGGTAGCGTGGTTTTCTTCGATAATTAATAACTTATAAGAGGGTTCTACGGGTTTAGGTGACCTTATGTCTCCCTATACCCTAGGACAGTCATGGCTTAAAGATGGATCGTGACAAAACCTAGCCATGGTGGCCTCTCTATCTTCTTCAATGTTGGCTCAAATCATAGCAACTTCAATCTCTTTGTAATAGTCTTCCACACTTCTGGACTCTTGAGTAAGGATTTGTAGTTTGTTGTGTAATTCCCTATAATAATGGGTAGGGACAAATCGCCTTCTCATTGAAGCTTAAGATCTTCCCAATCCTCAATGGGTCTTTCTCGATTCCTTCTTCTTCTTTGCTTGGTATCATCCCACCAAGTAATGGCATAATCTTCAAATGCAGCCATAGAAGCCTTAATTATTTTGTTCTAGAGTAGTCATGACAATCAAATACTAGCTCCATCTTCTTTTCCCAATCACGGTATACTTCTAGATCATTTTTGCCTCTGAATGGAGGAATTGTTAACTTGATACCCCTATTACCTTCTTGCCTTCTTTTCCTTCTATATCCTCTTCTTCTTGTGGTATCATCTTCAAGGTCATTATTGGATCCATAATCTTCATCATCTTACCTTCTTTGGACTATCCTCCTAGGTGGAGTTTATTGTTGTGAGCTTGCTCTTTTCAACTCATTAAGATCGGAACTGTGTCTGTCTATGGCATCCATCATGCCATCCAACTGAACATTCAGCTATTGAAACCTTTATTGAATAGCTTGCATGTTGAAGGCTTGATCTTTATCTTGGCTATTTGACATTTTTTTTAACCTACAAAAATAGGTAAGTAAAGCAAAATAACCTTAATTCACTTCCTCACATGTTTTACTCAAGTAATAAATCATTCAAGTTCTCTCATGTTTGTTTTCACTCAAGTCAGCAGGCTTTTCTCTAGATAATCTCACAATCTTACCTTTTACCTCTCAATTCTCTCTTTTAGTTCTTATAAGAGCCAATTTCCAAAATGACATAAAATTAATTTTCTTTTTTTTGCTCAATAATTTAACCAAGATTTAAAAGTGAAATTTGACACAAATTTAAAACAAAACAGAAACCTTAGACAATTTCGACAAGGATAGAATGAAGACACAAAACACGAATTTTGCTAATAAATTAGGAAAATTATGAAATTAAACAGAAATAAAATAGTTAACAAGATGAGAATAACATAACTGATAGCACTCAAAATGGAGTTTCTTACAGAAAGTTATAGTGAGATGAAATTTACCGAGATATTGAAAAATGTGAATTTTGAGGCCTAAACATTAGAATTTGGCTAGAAAATGACAGACATCACAAGCAAAGCTGGTGTTTTTTTATCATTGGCCCATTTCCCTTGGAACTGTATACTTAAAAGGATCAAAGAATGTAATTTTCTCAATACTTAAATTTTTTTTTTTTGAATTTCCGAATTACAACAACGAAGGCACAAATTAGGGTTAACAAATGAAAAGGAAAATAGAGACAATACTGCAGACAAAATGGGAAACAATAAAAGAGAATTCAAAACAAATCAGGATGGAAAAAGGAATCTCAAACGAAATTGGAAGCAAATTGTAACTTGTTTTGGGAAGTAGGTTTGATTTGCTCAACTTCTTGATTCTCCTTGATTTGGTTGGAATTCCAGTAATCTTTCTTTTCCTTTCTACTCTAACTTAGAAACAAACACTTTATATATTCCTATATAATTTTGATTTTTCCAAGATTCTTTCCTTTTTCTTTTCTTTTCCTTTTCTTGGCCGATTTTCAAGATTCTTTTCCCTTTTTTTTGGCCTATTTCTTTCCTTTTTTTTTTTAATTTAGTTACAGCAACAAATTAAAAGGAAAATAAAAATAAAAGTAAACAAATTATAGATAAAAATCAAGAAGCCAAAACTGAAATTGAAGTCAAGCTTGGACGAATTCCTCTCTTCCTTCTTCCTAAATTGAATTGGTTTCCAATGAAAACACAAGAACAAAAGGAACATAAATACGAAAGGATGGAGGATAAGGAAATGAACAAACAAATGATTTTGGATATTTTTTTTTAATTTAGACCTGAAACATAAGGAAACAAAATTAACAAAAACAAAAACAAAGGAATTTTAACAAAAACTAAAATGAATGGAAACAAGAAAAAAAATGAAAACAGGAAATATAAATGAAATAGAAAAATATAACCTAATTTTGAGCCTAGCTCTGATACCAAACTAATACAAACCCCAAACGACCTGCATTGAGACCTAATACCTTTACTCTTAGAAGTGACTCCCTCATAAAGTCAAATCAAGTTTGCAAGGAAAACCTCAACCCAATGACTAACCTATGTCAAAGAACCTTGGTATGTTGTGAACAAAACAAAGTGATTAACTTTGGAAGTTTAGAATATTGATTCAAGCAATAACCAAAAGCTAAGAAATTTCTCACAAAACTTAATTTCAAATTATTCAAGTCTGTTTTATTCCTAGATTAGCTAAGTATTTATATCATCTTAGCTAGGTTACAAACCATAAATTCTTCCTAATCAAAAATCAGCTTCTTAAACAAAATTTGGGTTTGGGCTTTAATTTAAACAAAACTAAAAAGCCTAAAATAACTAAATAAAATACTCGAAATAGAAAAAGGATGGATATGAGCTTATTTAACAAAATTAGCTCAATTACAAAGTGAATTTTGAATTTAATTTGATTGACCCATTCGAAATCCATTCTTGAAACTTGAACCTTCATGTTTTGTATTATAGCACTTGAATCAAATTAATCAAATTTGAATTTGAATCTTGAATCCCTAATTTGATATTTGACTCCTTTTTGCAATCTTCAATTGTGGATAGATTGTTCCACAAGCCTTGCATCAAGCCTTGAATTGCATCTTTGAACTTCTTTGTCCTTGCTCTTGTAATTGTCCCATTTGGAAAAGTCATTGGATCCTTGCTATTAGCCACTTCGATTGCATCACACATACTCTATAGCCCAATATACACAGTTGTACATGGATGAGATTATGAAACTGCATGGAGTGTTGATTCCTATATCGGATCGAGGCACCCAATTCAGCTCAAGGTTCTGGCAAAAGCTACAAGAAGCTTTAGGAATACAACTAGATTTCAGTACTGCATTTCACCCTCAAACAGATGGATAGTTTGAAAGGATAATTCAAACACTCAAGGACATGTTAAGAATGTGTGTCCTAGATTTTGGTGGTAGCTAGGATAAGTACTTACCTTTAATTGAGTTCGCCTACAATAATAGCTATCATTTGTCCATCGACATGGCACCATATAAAGCATTATATGGGAGGAAATGTCATTCTCCAGTTTGTTAGATCAAACCTGGAGATAAGTATGTGGAGATGCCAGAATTACTTAAGGAGACTACCTAAAAGGTACCTTTGATTCAAGAGTAGCTAAAAATGGCCTTCAGTAAGCAAAAGCTATGCTAACCCTAAGAGATAGGACGTTCATTTTGTCATAAGAGATCACATCTTCTTGAAGGTCTCCCTAATCCTAATGAAAGGTGTTATAAGATTTGGAAAGAAGGGAAAGTTATCACCTCCCTTCATTGGTCCTTTCAAAATTTTGGATAAGGTTAGGGAAGTGTTTTATAGACTTGCCTTACCCCTAACTATAGATCATGTACATCCGTTGTTTCACATATCTATGTTAAAGAAGTATGTATCGAATCCATCTCATGTCTTGTCATCTCCAGACATTGCAATAGATGAGCAACTAACTTATGAAGAGTTACCAATAGCCATAGTGGATCAATAAGTGAAGAGATTAAGAAATAAGTAGATACCCATGATTAAGGTCCAATGGCAAAATCATGGAATAGATGAGTGCACTTGGGAAGCCGAGGAGGTGATGTGGCAGAAGCATCCTCGGCTTTTTGAGAATGTTAGCATAAGTATTTAAATTTGAGTATGAATTTCTTTTAAGGGGGTAGAATATAACAACCCACACATACTTTAGGAGTTTTTGTGACAAATTGCTTGAATTTAGAGTTGTTGTGACAAAAAATGTGATTTTATGGAAATTCATGTGTGATGTGATTTATGAGTAGGTGGCATGTTAAATTAATTTTAATATGCCTAATATGAATTATTATTGTAAAATAAATAATTTATAAGAAGTGCATTAGCATTAAATAATTTATTTTACATAAAATGAATTTTCATGCAAAAAGGCAATTTTTAAGCATAAAATAATTTTATGAGTATTTTTTAAAATAATTTTAAATAAATTTTTTGGGGGAATTTTTAATGAAAATAATAAGAAAAAGATTTTATTTTTAATTATCTATAGTCAGCCCCAAAATTAAACAAAAAGCCCAAATACCCAAAAACCCACTACACCAAAACACTCCTAACTTAGCTCATTAAGGGTAATCTTGGAAATTGTCCAAAACCCTAAATATATAAGATGAAATTCAGCCAGTCCTTGCTTCCAGCAGCCACTATTCTATTATTTTATTATTTTGGTAGAAAATTCTCTGAAAATTATTCTCTCTACCGAAATTCACAAAATACCTTTAAACCTTGTGATTTCTTGACCGTATTTGTAAGTTTTTCTCTCCTTTCAATTCATTATTGATTTTTATGAAACTAATCATGAGAAAATTATTTTGAACTGAGTATTTACTGATTTAATTTAGTTTAGGTGAATTTTTGAAAGAGAAATTAATTTTTCTTATCAAAAACGCTAACCTCTCTACGCGAATCCTTCAAAGGTGAATCCTACAACTCAAAATATAAACTCATCAGGGGGGGGGGCATTTTTACATGTTTGTGTTCTAAATGGATTTTTGATGTGTTTAGATGAAAAATATCGAATTAAATCATATTTATGCATATTACTATAATAATCAAAAAGTTTCGAAAAATAAGGAAATTCATAGTTTTCGTCCTAGAACTTAAAAGTTGGAAAATTTCATGTGTGCATACTAATATGGCTGTTGATTTATACATATTGGAATTCTAAACTAATATTTGTTATGATTTAATGAAAAATAGTGGTTTAAATCATGTATTTACATATTACTGTAATGACTAGAAAGTATTGGAAATAAGAAAACTCATGGTTTTTCATTCTAAAACCTAAAATTGGAAAATTTCATGCATGTAGACATCTATGGATGTTGATTCATAAGGATTCAAGTTCTAAAATGATTTTTGTTTTGATTACATAAAAAATCTTGGTTCAAACCATGTTTTTGCATATTACTGTAATAAACAGAAAGTGCGAAAAGTGAGAAAAATCATGTTTGTTCTTGATTATGCAATTCGGCCTACATTGGGAATTCAATCTCAATGTCTATAATTTTTATGTAATGTATTTTAATGATTAATGACATGTATATATGAATGATAAATGATTAAATTGCATGTTGATTGAAGGAATGACCCTACATAAGCCTAGAGGCAATTTGGTATACTTAGAGTATCTTAACCCCATTTGTGATTAACATATGAATATGATTAAGTAATATGGAAAAAGGTTTTATGATGAGTTAATAATGAATTAATGATCTTGAATTGATGAAGGGATTAATTGAATGAATTGATCATAAGAGATAGGCATGACACCTAAAAGGCTATCATTAAGTTGATATATATAAAAGTGTTAAGTATATTGATTTTGAGATCATGACCTATTTTGTTTGACTTTAGAAAAGTCATAGTATGAGTTATAATGTGATTTCATATGAGCCTATAAAGGCTAAGTGTGCAAAACTTTTAAAGTCAACAAGTTATGTGTAAGTGATGTGTCAAATCCCAACTTCAATGATATGATGGTCCTAGAACATGGGGAAACATAAGGTCACCCACGCTCATAGAACTCACTTACATATATACAAATTATGCCTAAGTTCATACCAAACCTTATATAATAACTCATTTAAAATATTATATGAAAACCTTTAATTGTGAAAGACAGTAATTAAATACTTCACATATAATCCATGAGGAAATAATATTCATAATTCACTCGAGAACCCTAAAATAACATCTAAAAATAAACATAAAAAAATAAATATTCCCAAAGCATCTAATGATGACACTTCAAAGCATGGTATTATTAATGAATTTGATAAGGAATCCCTAAGCGAAGTAGAATGCTTGAGCCATCACCTTGCCTCCTCACATTTGCTCACTTGGAACCACACTAAGAAAAAGGAGTGAGATAGATGATCTCAATGAGTACACAATAAAACACATACATTAACACATATTCCTTTGAAAAGGAAACTCATAACTTATACACAGAGTTCATGATTTTCAATTCATGAATTAAGTTGCATTTTATCAAGGGTTCAATTTAACAAGTTCACAGAAATCACACTTATAACACATAGAGAGTAAAGGCTATTATTCTATCAATTGAACATTTAGAGGAGAGGTAGCCTTAAATCAAATTCTAACTCCTATCACTTAGAAGGCATGAAGTTGATCAGGGCCCATAGCTAGAACTACCCCTTTCTAGCTGAGGTGGATACACTACCCCCATCCAACCAGTTAAGACCATATGCATAGGTTATGATGATTTCCCGCATCAGCACAAGGACTTCTGCATAAAGGGTTAGAGGTACCATAGCTAGAGCTAATGGTATTCACATATGTCAATAGCACTTAAGACAACAATAACATGTGTCATAGTAGTATTATCAGTTTAATTTGTCTGAACAGAAGATACAAGAATAGTGTATTTCCAGAAAGAAAATAAGTTAGGGTAATTATCTGAAAAGAATTATCATTGGATAAACAAAATGGTTTTTGGACCAAATGTCCATTGGCAACCTAAGTTTAACATAAAGATCATTAAGTTCATTTGAAATAGAAAATAACTTGGGTTTCAAGAATATCAAGGTACACATAATATGATATCATATACTTGTAACATAACATAATGTTACTCACACTTGCAACATGAACATAGTGTTTACTCACCTTATGGTTTCTTTGCTCCTAGTACACATAGCCCTTTTGAACTTTTAAAACTCCTTAAGCTCTATCATAATATTTAATTCAATACTTAGTATTTATTTAATCATGATGCTATCCTATCCCATAACTATCCCATGCACATATAACATTCACATACACTTAGAGTTGCACATATAAGTGCACTCATCATTTACGTATAACATGTTGACTTTTAAAAGTCTGGCACACTTAGCCTTTATAGGCCCATATGAAAACACATCACAATTCATGTCAATACCTTTCTAAGGTCAACACAATATTATTATCTTAATATTAATTCACTTTATCAATTAACTTAGTACACTTAACGCTTTCATATATGTCAACTTAACAAATGACCTTTCAAAGGTCATGCTTAACTCTTATGGCCCATTCATTCAATCAATGTCCTCATCAATTCAAAATCATTAATTCATTATCAAGTCATCATAAAATCTATTTCCATATTTCCCAATCACATTAACATTCTAATCACAATATAAGGTTAAGATACCTTAAGTATACCAAAGTACCTCTAGGCTTGTCTAGAGTCATTCCTTCAAGAAACATGTAATTTAACCATTTATCATATATACATACATGTCAATAATCTTTAAAATATGTTGCATAAAAATTATAGACATTGGGATAAAAATCCCATGGCAGGCCGAATACATCATCAAGGGAAAAACTAAATTTTTTCTTACTTTTCGTCTATTACAATAATATGTAGAAATATGATTTGAATTCAAGATTTTCATGTACACATAAAAAAAATCATTTTAGAACATCAATCTATATGAATTGGCAACAATAGGTGTAACATATACATGAAAATTCAAATTTTGGGTTTTAGGGTGCAAAACCATGAGTTTTCTTATTTTTGGTATTTTCTGGTCATTACAATAATATGTAAATAGGTGGTTTAAACCATTATTTTTCATTCATTCATACCAAATATCAGTTTAGAACATCCACATGTATGATTTGGCAATCATAGATAATAATTATGCATGAGAATTCCAAAGTTTAAGGCTTAGGGTGAAAATCATGAATTTTCGCACTTTCTACACTTTTCGTTCATTACAGTAATATATAAACACATTATTTAAATCATTATTTTTCATCCAAACAAAATAAATATTAGTTTATAATATTAAACATCACAATTCAGCAGCCATGGAGTTATCAAACCAAAGAATTTTCCAATTTTCAAGTTCTAGAGCGAAAACCTTGAATTTCTTTATTTTCTAAAACTTTTCGGTCATTCCAGTAATATACAAAAATATGATTTAGTCCAATATTTTTTTTCAAAACACATCAAAAATCAATTTAGAATGCAATGGTACAGAAATTGCCCCCCTTTAGTGATTTTTATGCATAAAAATTGAAATTTTAAGTTACAGGATTTTCCTTTAAATAAATAGCGCGAAAAGATTTGTGTTTTCAGTAGAGAATTAAATTTC